>APFE030617025.1:30401-45811 GCA_000404065.3 Pinus taeda | reverse complement strand
AACTATGGTCGCATAGCGAAGCCCTCACCCAACTCCTAAAGAAAAATTCATTCTTCTGGAATGAGGAAGCACAACAGGCCTTTACAGCTCTAAAAAATGCCATGTGTTCCACTCCAGTTTTAGCACTACCTGACTTCACCAAATCTTTTGTCATTGAATGTGATGCTTCAGTTACAGGTATTGGGGTGGTCTTAATGCAGGAAGGGCGACCGTTGGCCTTTACAAGCCAACAACTCAGTGGGAGGAATCTAGGCCAATCTACCTACGAGAAGGAAATGATGGCCATCTTACATGCAGTTGAAACCTGGTGACCTTACTTATTGGGGCGACGTTTCCAAACCCGCACAGATCATCACAGTCTTAAATATTTTTTGGAGCAACGCCTATCCTCCCCACAACAAAATAAATGGCTAGCCAAAATGTAGGGATATGATTATGAGATCATTTACAAGAAAGGGAAAGACAATAGTGTAGCAGATGCATTATCTCGCCAATTTGAGGAGGAAAGTACCCTGCTAGCCATTTCACTCCCCATTCCAGAATGGATTGAAGAAGCTTGTAGGGAATGGTTTTCACACCCTGGGCTCTCCCAACTCATTTCTCAATTGTAGGTAGATCCAAATTCCACCAACGGCTACTCGTGGCAGGATGATATTCTTCACTACAAGGACAGAGTCGTAATATCACCAACATCCACCCTCAAAAGTCGCATTTTGGCAGAATTGCACTCATCTCCCATTGCAGGACATTCAGGCTTTCAGAAGATGTATGCTCGCACCAGAAGATCATTTTTTTGGACAGGCGTGAAAAAGGACATCCTTACTTTCGTAGGAGAATGCGATGTCTGTCAATGCCACAAAGGGGAAACTGTCAACACACCAGGCACATTACAACCATTGCCCATTCCGGCATCAATTTGGACGGAGGTTTCTATGGATTTCATTACAGGTCTTCCAAACTCAGGGAACAAGTTAGTCGTCATGGTGGTTGTGGACTGATTGTCGAAGTATGCTCATTTCTGTGCTCTACCCCACCCGTTTACACCAACTTTGGTTGCTCAATCTTTCATGGATCAGATCTTCAAATTGCATGGCATGCCCACTTCTATTGTGTCCGACTGCGACCCGATCTTCACCATTAATTTTTGGCAGGAACTCTTCAGAATACAAGGCACTCAACTAAAACTCAGTACTTCCTATCATCCGCAAATAGATGGTCAAACCGAAGCCGTCAACAAATGTCTAGAAACCTACATTACGTGTTTCACTTCAGAAAAGCAACACCTTTGAGTACAGTGGCTACCTCTAGCTGAATGGTGGTATAACACCAACTATCATGCCACCACCAAATGACTCCCTATGAAGCAGTATATGGTCAACTCCCGCCTTCACCTACTTTGTATCTCAATGGATGCTCAAAAGTACAAGCAGTGGATCAACTCCTACAGCATCGTGCAACCATGCTCGCCCATCTTCCAGAGAATCTTCATCAAGCTCAGAACCACATGAAGCAATAGGTAGACCAGCATCGCTCAGAGCGCCAATTTCAAGAAGGGGATCAGGTCTTTTCACGGCTCCAACCATTTAAGCAAACATCACTCAAAGACAAGGGGTGTCAAAAACTCTCTCCAAATTCTATGGACCATATCAAGTACTTCAACGCATTGGAGAAGTGGCCTACAAGTTGGCCTTTCCACCTACTGCCAAAATCCATCCAGTTTTCCATGTCTCATGCCTCAAGAAAGTGATTGGGAACAATTGCAGAATTCAGATCAGTCTACCTGAATTGGATGAAGAAGGGTCCATCTGGCTTCAACCAGAAAAGGTCCTAGACACAAGAATCAAGTAACTGCGCGGCTGCATGATTAAGGAAGTCCTCGTCAAATGGAAAGACACCTCTCTGGAAGATGCAACTTGGGAACCAGCCACTATTCTTCAGCAGTTTCCGAACTTCAGCCTTAGGACAAGGCTAGTCTTAGGGGGGGTATGTTAGGTTCACCTAAACCCCCTATTTATGTAATGGATCACGTCATGTAAGAGTCAATAAAGTCCATATAATAATTGTAAGTGGTTTAATCTGCAATTAATAATGAACCATCGTTAGTTGCAAATGGGTTGTAGTATTAGATAGATGGTATTATTAATACCACGGTTATTGGCCCGTGGTATTGCATGTATGAGTCATATATAAAGGATAGAGACTCCCTGCGAGGAGCATCGTGTCTTATTTTTGTAATCGAGCTCTGCTCTATTGGAGGTTTCCTCCTCGAAGAGGCAAGTGAACATTACTCTCTAAATAATAAAATCATTGCTATTCTGTGTTCTGGGTATCTTTTCTTCGCATATTCTGTATTTGGGTATCATTTGTAGGTATCATTTAAAGTTAGTTAACACATGCAAAACACTTAGACTACTGTTCGATTCCTTTGAAGTGCTTTTATTTCATGAAGTTTATTTCCTTTGCAAGGTTTAATGAATTGAAGCATTTTTTTTTCATAGATAATTTACTTTAGAATTTCATTTACAATTTCAATTCTATTTCAGCACATATTTCAGTCCTTTCAAAAGTAATTTGGAAACTGGGTGAAGGAAGCTCTGCCTCGGTGTAAGAGCTGGTCTCTTTTCACAAAAATAGAGTGCTCTAAGCCCTTAGGCTTAGATATTCTTCACTAAGACATAAATATTTAGTAAGGAAGGTAAAATATACTTTTACACAGAGATACTGTACTCGCACTAGTGCAAGCAGATTGCAACAGTGCAAGGACAAGTTGTTTTTGTGGAAGGAAGATCAAGAGGAAGACAAAAATATGCAATGGCCTACTTGTTAGACTATTAGCCATCCATCTAAACATGAACATCACATTTCATTACAACATTTAAGATTGTTTATGTTGTGTGGAATCTCTTTACTTGATTTACATGAAAATTGTCTTTTACATTCCAACACTAGAGTTTCTTTGGTGTCAATTTCCTTTCCAATTGTTCTCTGTCTAATTCTGAAATCATTTCCTTTAAGAAGTAGGATTAGAGATAGGAAAAGTTCATACAATTTCTAGCATTGCATGTGCATCGTCTCTATGTTTACGAAACCCTCGGGTTGACAATTATGTGTTGAGGAGTTCGCTCAAGCACAATTTTTGTACCCAAAAATGAGATTTAATACTTTGTACATAAATTAGTAGAGGTGTGTGTGGATTTTTGATGTCTTAGAAAATACTGTTGTATGTTTTTTTGTTAGCTGTGTGTTTTGCGTGCAATGTAAAACTGTGAGTGGCTATGTTTTTCTAGCGTTGCAATTGTGGTTATCATCATCAAAGTCTTATTTAGAAAATGCTCACAAAATTTGGTGTCATGTTCCCCATAGAATGGTAAATCAACAACAATCAAACTAGATCACCCACCACGCATCGTTACAGTTGATGGACAGAACACCAACATCATTATAGTTGATAGAACTTGCAATGCTCACACTATGATTTTTTATTTACCATATATTATATCAAATCCTTTTACTCCAACATTGATTTCTGTTGGCCATGAGAAACTGATCTCAAATGAGTGTGGCACCTCGGTATACTCTTGTGATGGAGAAAAAGTACGAAAGGTGATTCTTCTCTATGGTTTTAAAGGACTCATCTATGTGTGGAGTCTCATAGTGTTTTTGAAGCCGAAGCTACCTTTCCAGCAAAGGCTCAGTAAGGGAATTGATGGATTTTAAGTGTGGTTATGTTTGCACCAGAGGTAATGAGAGCAGCCAACCTCCATGCCATTATTTATTAGTGTGTCAATGTTCAAAGTTTGTGTTTTGTGTTGAAAATTGCAAAGTCTTCGTGTGGTGTCCACTAAGGAGGAGTTTTTTACTTAGGTGAGTTTTTAAATTGAATGAACTACAATTTTTTCTAACGCACGCCTCCATTATCTTTTGGCTAGTGCGTGCATAGTGCTTTCTGATACCCTCCTCATTTGTCAATGGGACTTTAATTCACCTTTGAAACTGTGTTATCAAGGCTAGGTTTCACCTCTACAATGAAAATGATAGAGATTGATTCTGCACATCCCAGGATTTAGTTTGGTACCTCGAGAGTTGGTTTGGATTCGTTGGCGTAATTCTCCCTTTATTTTCCTTTCATATGCTACGAGAAGGGATATTTTTCTAGATTATTTGTTTCAATTAATTTTCTCCAACTACATAGTTTTAAGGGACTAGTTTTGAAGAGCATTGCTCACATTGAGTAGAGTGGAATAGAGGAAAGAATTTATGGACTGTGATTGGTTTTGTTGTCTTTTTTGTTAAGCAATTTATTTGTAAATTATATTTGGTGTAGAACCAATTATTGAACAATGTTTCATAAATCAAATTAGTGGTTCTTGGCGCTAAGAAACCCTTGAACACATCACTAGTTTGATTGTGTTTATACCATTATGGTTTGTTTTTCTTGGCACTCAGAAACCCCTAAACAACAACAACATGTTACAGTATGAGATCCATGTGTGTGAAGTAGGTCAAGTTTTTAGATCAAATTTTGAACATATTCAGTATTCAAACCTTTTTCCTAACAACTAATGGATAGCCAAAAGTGAAATATCTGGCAGATGGTGATTGGTCCATGGGATGGTTCATCACTTGACAACACTTATTGCGGAAGCCCCGACGATCCGAGTTGTTAATATTGTTGATCTTGCAAAGTTCTTCATTGATGGTTAGAAGCAGGTGTACTTTAAATGAGTTTTACGGTAATCTCGAAGATGTGGAGAAAGAAAGAGCGAAGTCCAAACGACTACAGAGTGGGTAGAGTTGCTAATGAAGACCAGTGAGACAATTATTATTTTTATTGTTATAATATGTGTTGTAATTGTGCATGTAAGAATTAAGGGGGAGTGTTGCAAGATAATTCCTACATGTATAATTTAGAATTAGTTGTAGATTTGTAGGTGGATGTTGAGAGAATATCTCAACATCCCTATTTATATTTGGAATTAGTTGGATCTTACAAGCACCATAAATATGTTTTGTATCCTTGTCATTTAAGAAGATAATAAAATTGTTCCTTTGTGTGTGTACCTTTGTTTTTAACATTTCCTCCTTGGCCCCATTTAGGTTAAGTAGAATCTGACCAGGATCTCTAATAGATATCAATAATGTACATATACTAACTATAATACGCTCTTGTGTTACTTGTGTGAGAAACCCAATCAATAATCCCAACCAACTCTAAATTCATTAAATTGCAAATTCTTTATGGATGGACTAAGGAATATTTTCCTTATAACGTTGAGCATAATTCTCCACGCTCAATTAGTTGTAAGAGCTTCCTTGTGTTAACTTCTAAGTACCAAAGTTTATCTACTTCATAAAACAATTATTTTATTGCAAAAAAATTAGTCAACAAGTAAACTTTTTTTTCTCTGGATCACTGAAAATATTTACAATGGTATTTTTAACTTTTCACAATAATGTTATATTATGTGCACTAGACTTAGTTCACATACACACGCACACCAGACTTAGTGGTAATAGTCTCAAATTAAATAATTAAGTGAAACAAACTAATGCACCTAACCAAAAATAAAATTTGCACAATGGAACTTATAAAACCAGCCTAGATCCATCTTAACCCTGGATCTATCAAGCGCCCAGAGGGATCCAATCTCTCGAGGTATAAACCTCTTTTTTGAGTGTAAAACTTGAGGAAAGGTTTTCACCTGGAGATATTTGATCCCTCTTAGCGCTTGATAGATCTGACGTTAAGATGGATATAGGTTTGTTATATAAAACTATATAATATCTATTTGTATCTTTCTTATTCACTCTCTCTATCTCACCCCAAACATACACACTCTCTTTCTCTGCCTCTCTCTCTCTTCCCTTTATTTCCTTCTCTCTCTCTCTCTATTCCCTCCCACTCTGCTCTCTCGCTCTCTCTCTCTCCCTTGCTCCCTTATCACACTTTTCTCCCTCTATGTCTTTCTTCTTCCTTCCCTCTCTCTCCCTTTCTCCCCCACCTCCCTTTGGCTCTCTCTCTCTCTCTCTCTCTCTCTCTCTCTCTCTCTCCCTCTTCCATCCAGATTTTTCACTATCTCCCTCCCTCTTGCCTCCTCCTCTCCTCCTTCACTTTTCTTGTTGTCATCACTTGGATCCTTAGTTAATATGGATATATGTTGGTTCTTACTAATATTATTTATATTATATAAATTCCACATCTTTAAATACAAAAGTATTCTCATTTTAAATTTTATTAAAACCTTAATTTAATTTCTATGGGAATATTTTTAGTAGTTGTGAGGGTATAGGATTTAAATATATCTCAAATGTAATTATAACATTTTTACTTTTAGATCCAATTAAAAAAATGTTATAAAATTAAATTAAAGTAAAATGTTTTTATTGTGAAATAAGTTATGGTTTTTGGGCATGTGTTATTGATAAGCCATGATATTGTAACAAAGCATATTTACAAATTAATAATACCCATGGTAAAGTGGGGGTGAATAACCATGGTTCTTGTCATATTATTAAAAAATATTTTCACTATGAAGTAAGTTATGATTTCTTGGCATGTGGTATTGATAAGCCATGGTATTATCCCATGCTATTATAATGAAGCTTATTCACAAGTTCATAACATCAATGGAAAAATGCGGATGAATATCCATGATTAAGAATCTTGTCACATTGTTACAAAATATTTTGATTGTGAAATAAGTTATGTTTTTTGGGATTGTGGTATTGATAAGCCATGATATTGGTTCATGGTGTTGTAACAAATTCTTGTCACATTGTTATAAAATATTTTGATGTGAAACAAGTTATGTTTTTTGGGAAATGTGGTATTGATAAGCCATGATATTGGCTCATGGTGTTGTAACAAATTCTATTTACAAGTTAATAATATCCATGGTAAAGTGAGGGTGAATATTCATGGTTACAAATATTTTCATATTGTTCTAAAATATTTTGATGGTGAAATAATTTTTTTTTTTTGGGCACGTGGTATTGGTAAGCCATGGTATTGGCCCATGACATTGTAACAAAGCCTAATTACATTACAAGTTAATAATATCCACGGTAAAATGGGGGTAAATATCCATGGTTAAAAATATTGTCATATTGTTATAAAATATTTTAGTTGTAAAATAAGTTATGGTTTTGGGGCATGCGATATTGATAAGTCGTGGTATTCGCCCATGGTATTGTAACAAAGCCTATTCACAAAATAAAAATATAACAAATTGATTTTTATTATTTTTATTACTTTAAATTTTTATTATTAATTGAACCAGCATTTAAATGTTTTCACTCATCACCCATATCACTTTTAACTTTTAACTTTTAACTTTTTTGTATTTTTTAATTAAGCCTACATTTAAAATTGTTTACATACTTTACATTACCTCTACACATCTACTCTATAGTGGGTTGTAGAGCGCTTCTCTGCACAATTAACAATCACAACATTCATAGTAACATATTTCACATAAGTTTTTCTCAATCAACAATTCTTCATTAAATTCTTCTTAGAACCTACATAGCTTCCTTACTAGGAATAAATAATTACCCTACATATCATCTAGTAGATCAAGGCCTAGATTCATCCTCAATATGGCTAATATAGATCTCCTTTGCTACTTCATGCACTTTCCTCAGACCCAACACAACTATGTATCTCATTCATAGAAAATTTGCAACAATACGCTTGTATTTATCTTTCTTACTTGAGATAATCGATGTCCCAATGTCCTTTTCCCATACACATCATTATGCTCTTGCTCACCACAAGGCCTGTTGACCCTCTTTGCTAACATTGGTACTTCTAAGAAATATTTGTTGTCAATAGGTCTTCTTGGCCTTCTTTGTTGTCAATGGACCCTCTTGGCCCTCTTGGTGTCAACAAGACCTCTCAGGCCTCCACAGGCTCTCTTGTTCCTCTTAGCCCAACCATAGGTCTCAAGCCTACTCAGCATTATCCTACACAAGATGGTCTCTTTCCAACCACCTTTCATAGGCCCTCTTGACCCTCAAGGGTTTTGAAGCTTACTAAGATTTATACACACCTTCAGATGCTATAAAAATAAACACTCCATCCTAGCAAGGAAAGGATTCTCCACCACCCCCAACTTATCCCTATAGAACAAAAAATTCATGTTCACCAGGGGCTTCATGAGAATGTTTAGCATCTACTAATATGTAGATATGTATGGAAACCTCACAACACCCCTATAGACCCCACTTCTAATGAAGTGGTACTTGATCTCTATGTGTTTGGACCTGTCATGAAGAACTATACTTATCAAAATGAATCATGGAGGGCCCCATATTAAGATTAAATAAACCTATGAGAATTTTTTGAAGCCATATAGCCTCACAATTCACAATAATTGTATCCATACACTTAACCTTCTTTGAGATAAGTGCTATGGAACTTTGTTTGTTGTGTAAATATGAGATCATTTTTGACACCAAACTAAAAGAAAAACTCAAAACTCTCCTCATGTCCACTACACCCCTGGACCAATATAAATCTAGGAGCACTCTACCAATCCTAACATACCTAATTCCATACTCCATTCTACCTATCATGTACCTATGCACATGTTTTTCTCCCACCTAGTGTATCGTCCTAGGCTACACCATAAACTAGCTCAAGGTGTTCACAACAAAATAAATATCCAAGACTAGATGCATCAAGGACCCTATCATCTACCTTTACAGTGTAGGATCCACCAACTCATAGTCATAAGCATTAAGATTCCTTAAGATGGTAACCATGGGTTTCAACATAGCCCTACAATCCTCCATCTCGAATCTCTGTAGGATATCAAATACATACTTTCCTTTCCCAATGATATATTTCCTAGTTGGTACCACACCTTCAATCCCAAAATGTAGTGCGTCATTCCAATATCCTTTATCTTGAATTACGAATCAATTTCCTCCTTGCACATCTTTACGAGCCGCTTATATCCCATCAAAAAGTTATCATCCACATAGAGCACCAATATAAATATAGCATTTCCATCAACTACAAATTACAAGTTGGAATCTGTCCCACTTTTGGTGAATCTCAAGCCTATAATATGCCCATCACTTCTCAAGTATCATTCTTTAGATTCTTGTTTAAGTTTGTATACTACCTTATTCAACTTGCATACATCAAAATCCCTTTAATGCACTTAAAATCCATAATACTTCTCAATATACACCTCCTCATCAATAACCCTATTTAGGAAGGATGTATTTACATCCACTTGATGTATCATCCACCCCATTAGTAAAGAAATGGAAATAACAACCTTGATAGATGCATATTTGGTGAATAGGGGAAAATGTATCCTCATAGTATACTCCCTCCTTCTAGGAGAAATCTCTTGCTACAAACCTAGCCTTTTAAAAAATATCATCAACAAAGTGTTTAATATTATATATCCATTGAGAAGTGACCATTGATTTTCCCATGTGCCTTCACATGATCTCCCAGAAACCATTATTGATGATGGAGTTGTATTCCTCTCCCACTGATTCCCTTCAAACTTTATGGTCTATTCCATCCTAAAAAATGGAAGGATCAAACTCATTGATGCTACTCATTCAGGCTATGTATCTAGAAAATATCCTCGATGGTATACACTCTTTGAAGTTTATACTAGGTGCATTCACATGCTCCTTAGCATCTCTTAAGGTCTACTTGGATCATCTCGAACAAATCTTGACAGATCTTGAGGAAAAATCTTGCTCCTCCTCCTAATCAAAGTACTAAGTCCCACCTATTGGTGCTACTGGCTCTTTTTCAGCCTTTAGAACCTCTCAATCTTAATACTCTGTCACTACTAGATCAATACCATATGACTTCTTAAGGGCTCTAGCCTCCTCGAATTGGACATACCTACTCACAATAGGCTTCCTATGTGCTAGAATATAGACATTGTAGGCCTTTGAAATATATCTGTATCTAATCAATATTCCTTTTTCTTTCGATGGATTCAACACAATTGTATTCTCTCAAGGTATGTGAACATAAAATATACCGTCGAAAATGTGAAAGTGGATCACCTTTAGTTTCACTCTTGTGAAATCCTCCTCGAGAGCCTTTTACCCCAAAATCTTGTGAGGAAACCTACTTTTCAAATAGATGATTATGTTGCATACCTCTACCCATAAAAACATAGGTAGATACTAGTCATGGATCATAGCCATGTATTCCCCAATGATGACCCTATTTTCTTATTTGATCATAACCATGTATTCCCCAATGATGGCCCTATTTTTCCTCTTTTCCTCTCCTTTCTAATATAGACTATATGGAACTATTAGCTCCTCCTTGTTCCCTACCTCCTTGTAGAAATTATTGAAGTTATTGGATGTGTACTCACCCCCATTATTTGACCTTCATATCCTAATCTTCCTCCCTATCTAGTTTTCCATAAGTTCATTAAGCACCTTAAACTCACTAAAGGCCTCACCCTTGGGCTTCAAAACGTATATATCCAAAAATTACTATATAAATCATCTATGAATATCACATAATAGTGATATCCTATTACATACTCCACTAATAAAGGAGCACATATATCTAAATGTATCAAACCCAAGGCACCCTTGGACCTACTCTTGTTACTTGTAAAAGTAGCGTTGGCATAATTTCCAAGAACACATCCCGTTCACACTCCATCCTACTCTACATCGAACTCCATAATACCAATTACCATCTCCATTAACAATGGTAACGTTCTATAGTGAAAGTGACCCATCTTCATATTCCATAGCTCAGATAGGTTGCCACTATCATGTTCCAGGGCTTGTATCAGCTTTTTAACAACTACAAGATATTGTCTCTATCTCCAACCACTCTCCTTGAGCTAACACCATATCCCATAGACCTAACAAGCACTTATCCACCTATAAATTTAACCTCAAAACCCTTGTCCTCTATAGCCAATATTGAGAGTAAATTATTCTCAATACCTAATAAATACATCACCTCATTCACCTCCATTGAAATCCTAGAATCCAACTAAAAATGTATAGTCCCCACTCCTTCTACAACGCCTTTACCATATTGGTGAAGAGATTTGAAAACATTTTCTTGTGATGAGATGCTCCCTATTCTTGTTAGCCCATGAAGTAGATCCTCCACATGGGTTCTATTTGTCCCTTTCCTTTCACTTCCTTAACTGGAAATTTCAAGGTTTTCCTCATCCACACTCTTTTTTTTTTTTCTAGGAAAATACTCCTCCAAGGTTTTCTTTTGAGCGAAGCTATCCCATATTCTACTGAATCAACTAGTTTATTTTGTGCTAGAACATCTATCAAAAGGGTTGCCTATTTTGTTTTAAGCTACTCAAGGCTATCTTTATAATATCCTCATCTAACATGCTACCCCAATAGCTCCAATATCATTTCAAACTTGTTGAATCCTAGTGAGATATGATGGCAATGTGCCTAACTATTCAACTTGGTATTCCTTAGATTTTCCATGAACACCATTTTTGGTTTTGGTTATCACTCTAGTAAAAACTAAGAGAAGAAATTCACATCTCATTGGAACTCTTATTCCATGAAATATGAGGGATGACATTCTCCTTCATTGCATCCATGATTATATGTTTGGCGTTCACATCCTTTAAATAATGGACGACCAATAATATAACATCTGTGAGCTGTAACAAATTTATAGAAACTCCTGTAGATTGTTATCCATGAGAATTTAGGGATATTATGCCCTTAAATCAACTAAAATTTAGTTCCCCTTTCTGTTGGTCTTCATATCTCAACTTGGTAGAAGTAATTCTCCTAGATTACACCCTGAACCATAAAGCCCTTAGTGGAAAAATAAATTTTGTTAATGTAAATCCTTGTGCTATTGATTTCCCTCTTAACAGAGATTAAATTTTCTCTACTACCATGCTAAATTCAAAACACTAGATTTGATCTATTTCACATGGAAATTATTTTATACCCATTTTTTTTAACTAGTATATTAATTTTCCAAATGGCTAAAAATAAACACTGGTATTTTTACCTTCTTGCAATAAATTTTTAGCAGAAAATATTTAGAAAAATCAGTCAAAAACAAAGAAATCTTCCCAATCAAATTTTCCTTCACATTATTTTATCTAGAAATTTTAGTTACTTGACCCACAAATAAATACATATATATTACAACAAATATTTGAACCTTTAAATGGCCCATCGGATTCTCATCCTAGGAAAATTTTGGCTTTCCTAGATAAATTCAACCCTAGCAAAACTCATCTTCTACTTGTGAAAATTTTCCACCTTTTGTTGTACAACTTGCAAATTGGGAAAAATTCCCCCTAGCTAGAAGCTCACCCTCCTCCATTTCTGCACATAGCCTTGGTGGGAAACTCCACCTTACTCAAAAAATTTGGCTTGCATATAAAACTTGGCCCCCTTGTTGAAGATATTAGACCCTCTATTTTAATTGTCACCCTCATCTCATTTCCCTTTGAAAAATCCCTTTTTGCACACGTTCTTCTTGTCTTCAATCACTCAAGCCTTTCACTCCTTGAGAAAATTGTTTTCTCAATCATAGTGTTATGTATTCATCCTTTCTTAGGTTCACTTGTAATTTCTAATTGAGCCAAATCCTAACCTCCAAAGTGGTAAAGGCTAGGATTAAATCCTAACCCACGTAGATCAATGGTGGATATTAGCTCTAAGCTACTTAAATAATTGAATTATTTATTCTTAGAAACTTTATCCCAATAATCAATATGAATCAATAAATCTAATATGTTATTTTCATAAGTTAAAACATAGGAAATAAACATAATACTTTCTGCTCTCGAATAGGTAGTGAAAAAGGACTCTCTCCTACATGATAGACACTTACCCAATGTTGAAGAATTTCCAATGCAACAAACATCAACACCTTGTTCCTTTAAAAAATATGCCCCATTCCACCAAGGTTGCAAGTCTAGTACAACATCATGAACATGGGCCAATAGATGGTCTTGGAACCCAAGCCGAAGAGAACACTAATAGATGGAAGGCATAAGGGTTTAAAAAACCAGTGTTGGTTGTAAATTTGGAACCCATAGCAAGAGGCCAAGAATGATATGAGACTAGAAGGCTTATCTTCAACATAGTGAATAGGTTAGAGGGATTACAAATTGGATGCAATATTTTCATGTTTAGAAGGTTTAGACACTAAACTATAGCCCAAAGGAAATACCTAGAGAGGAAGAGGTGAAGCAAAAGTACCAATTCCCAATGGACAAGTATGATAAAGAGGCAAACAATAAGGGAAAAATATAAGAACATATATATGTTTTTAAATAAGCCAAGAAAAGAACCTACATGAGTCCTTTCTATTATAGTATAATCACTCTCTCATTTTGTAATATTCCACCATGTACAATCAATGTCTATCCTAATTTGCAATGACTGTAATTCATGGGAGAACTCACCAATAATAGACACAATGTAGTTGTCAATGCCCAAACTTGCACATAATTAACATGATAAAAGTCCACTAACACTTGAGAATTATCTCAATACTGAAACCACTATGAACTTGCCTCATGGATGCATTAAATCATTTTATCCTTAATGCATGGGAATTCAAAACATGATAATGGTATTGGGGATGTTGTATGGATCCTTCCTCAACTATGTGTACATGGTGGGATGACAGCCATGTTCTTCTACACTTCTCACAATCTTTTCGCCCTATTAGAGGAAGAAATATCTTTTTAGATATCATTTTGGGATTCAAGTGCGTTAGGTAAGTCATTCATGTATGACCATTTCCATGAGAGGTAGTTGTAACTGACTAATTTCTCATGATTTTTTGAATAGTTCACTTAGCACTCATTGCATCGGGTGATGCTCACAGGGGTGAAGAAGTGGGATTGAAACTAGTGAAATGTGGAGAACGAATCACATAGCATCAATCATCACTTCCGGGGCTTGCACCCGGTAACCAGGACTTCCCAGGAGGTCACGCATCCCAGAACTCCTCTGGCTCAAGCGTGCTTAATTGTGGAGTTTTTCCCCACAATCAAGCCCACTTAGCTTGCTACCCCATTTGCAAAACCCTAGCAAGTATTGTGCCTCATGAACCATTCAAGTAGAGATCCCTTGACTCTTTTTTGAATTTAAGTATGGGGGATTACGCAGTGCACTATATTAGATATCATTTTGGGATTCAACTGCGTTAGGTAAGTCATTCATGTATGACCATTTCCATGAGAGGTAGTCGTAACTGACTAATTTCTCATGATTTTTTGAATAGTTCACTTAGCACTCATTGCATCGGGTGATGCTCACAGGGGTGAAGAAGTGGGATTGAAACTAGTGAAATGTGGAGAACGAATCACATAGCATCAATCATCACTTCCGGGGCTTGCACCCGGTAACCAGGACTTCCCAGGAGGTCACCCATCCCAGAACTCCTCTGGCTCAAGCGCGCTTAACTATGGAGTTTTAATGATAGATAAGATTAATATTTTTTGAGAGGGTAATTAGGGAGCGAGTGCCATGTGTGGCTAAGGAGCGATGCGTAAGATTTGTAACCTTCATTAGCAAGAAGGTCTACAATCTTATTTTAGGACATGTGATGGGATAACCATAGGGATTGAATGGAGGAAAGTGGCCACCTAATTCAAGCTATATTCTATAGGTCAGTTACTAGATATTGTAGTTGGTGTAGTGCCATGGATTATTTTAGTCATCATATTGATTACAAGTTGAGAGCCCCTTCAAGTAGTAATTTTGGGAAGGCTTGAGCCTAGTCCATATGAAGTCTGATTTCTATGGTTTTGATTTCTACTACATGTTGACATATTTTTGTGTACCCATAACCACGACTTTGTACTATATACCATACCCATCAAAAAAATTCTACTTAGATATTTTTCCACATGTATCATGTGTGGAAACATGTCATTTCTCCACACTTTGCAAATATCATCTCTCCATACATACTTCTTTCTACAAATGACTTCAAAAAATCTTATACAAAGTCATTTGTGTGTGTGAAAACTATATAACCAAACTCTCTGCACTCTTCTCTCTCTGCAAATCCAATCCTCCCTACACAACTTATCCCCCACATAGTTCAATGATCCAAAAAACCTTTTCTGCACATAAACAATCCCTCAAGCAAATCAAATATTCATACACAATATGCCATATATTCCACCTAGTTTCCTTTATTCCATACTTAATGGAAATCATGCTCTTTGCCCCTTTCGAGGCTAATTGAAAGCTTATTTAAGATAGTCTAATTCTCAAGGTAAAAAGAGGTGCTTGATATTGTACTATGTGAATTACTTGTTGGCACACCTATTAAATACATTCCATGAGTTATTAACTGTAGAAATTTTGAATAATTTAACACATATTCAATGGATATTATCCTGATCATGTACTATTGCGGAAAACATACA
>APFE030617006.1:8885-22206 GCA_000404065.3 Pinus taeda | reverse complement strand
ATGGAAAGACATCACCTGATTACCAGCCAATGATGTAAGTTGTTAACAGGCACAAGAGGAATCACCAATAATGACAATGACCCTCAAGGTACTACAGTACAATTCACCTGGTGTGAAAAAGGACTTGGCGTCAAACACCACGTAAAATCTCTCGGTCGAAGGCCATTGATGTAAACCTGTCGCTGAAAGTCAGAAACTTTCCATTGAGGCATGCAAACTTCAAAGTACTGAAAGGGTTGTTCCTAAGTCAACTTCTTGGATAATGAGCTGATGTCAACAAGAAGTGACCCATTGCAGGAGGGCCTTAATGAATCCCACATCAACGACATGGAATGAAGCAAATTATTTTGGAGGTGAAAACAAACTGATGATACAGGGTTCAGGGTGGCGGTCATGAAGGAACGAAGCATGAATGTATTGCAGTGGGTGAGACATAAGTGAATTGTCTGAATGACTTCTCTTGAACATATCAGTGACACTGATGATGGATTGGTAGCATTAACCCCAAATATGGATGGTGCAACAGACCAATGGTGATGACCAGTGAACGGAACAAACCAACCTGGCATTGATGCAGAAGGAAAGTGTCATGTTTAAGAGCGACTTGCTACCAATAAAGTTTCTTCAAGTTTTCTTTCCAATTTTCCCCAGTCATTGCTAACCAGTACCTCTTTATTTTTGTCAAGCTTGAGGAGGATAACATATTCTTGTTCTATAATCCGCCCTTTGGGTGAACCCGTCGCTATGTTTTAGTGAGCCTAGCGACAGTGAAACTCATTCTCATCCATTTGGACAAGTTTGTCGCTATTAGGTTTTAATGAGTTTAAAGACAAAGATAACTCAGTCCCTTTCAATTTTAAAGAGTCTGAAAGGAATGGAAAGGAGACTCCAACGATTATTTTTCGTCATATAATCCCTTAAGTCCAAAAAAGCGTAAAATAATACAGAAGGGATGAATTTTCGATAGTTTTAATGAGCCGAACAAGACAAGTGCTCGATCTTTTTGTGTAATAATCCCTCAGGTCCAAAAAGATTAAAATCTAGAGGAGGGATAACACTTCCGATGACTTTAACGAGCTAGAGAGGCCAATTTCTCGGCAATCTTTTCATATTTTATGAGTTAGGTGAAAAGGGCTTAAAGAAGACTCATTTTCGAGGAACAAGTGATGGTTTCGGGTAGCAGCTGATTCCAGGTAAGATTTGGAACTTTCCAATCACGACAGTGTTACAAGGATGGCTAATAGAATCACTCTTCGCAGATGTTCCTTGAAGGCGTAAAAAATCATATGGGGGTGAATGATTGGCTAAAAACAGAGTGGAGGTGATGGTGAGAACACGACCAAGGCTCAAAAGTTGACGATAAGGCATTCTCAATGGTTATTTTCCAGTTCATCTTTTAATGAGCTTAAACACTGGGGGAAACATTTTCTCATAACTTATGTTTATTTTTTAACAAGCTTGAACTCTGCGACAACATTGCTTGTGATGATGGTCATTGATTTTTTGATTCACCCTTAGCATTTCGTTCCTTCAAAGATTGTACTACCTGTTCATTTGCTTCATCAAACTAATTAGAAATGAAAATGTATGCTTGATAAATGAGTTAAAAACACTAATATTTTACTTGAATTACGTGCATAGTAAATTAAAAGTGAATTTTACCTCTCATTTTACCATTTCATTTGAATTTGGTTTGTTGGAGCTCTGGAGGTGCTTTTCCCACTGATTTTCACCAGCGGATTTCGGGATATTCTATGGACGATTCTCGACGTCGTTCGGATGAGGTAAGAGCTAAAATTGTGCTCTTCAATTACATGCCTTTCATTTTGGATTCTAAGCTTGTTTCCTTGTCCTAATGAGCCTTTGGGGTTTGAAGAACTCGCCCTAGGACCATCGCACCCTTCCTTAGTCAAAAGGTGCAATGCATACTGAGCTTCCCGCTGACCAGTCAGTATGCATCACTCCTAGTACACTTGCTAGGGTGCAATGGACGCAGGGAGGAAAGTTTTTGCATAGTTTCCTCATGAATGTTTTCCTGTTTTTTACCAAATGAAGATCTTGACTCTTCCCTGGTTTGTTTTTCACAGATTCATTGGAGTAAAATGGTTGTTACATGGTGAGAACACGAGCATGAAGAAGAGGACGTTGTTGCTTTACATGATCCGGGCATAGTAGCTGCATTACAGAACTGTGGCCTGTTGAAGTTTTTCCATATCTCTAGCATGAGGCAACAAATCAGTTTGTTGCAATATTTCCTCAATGCCTGGGATCCTATCAACCAAGTATTCTAGATTAGGGGCAAATCGATCCCCTTGATAGTGGTGGACATCTATTTTTTGACCGGTTTATCGAGGCATGGTGCCCTTCTCTCATTATCAGGCTCCGCCCATGGGGGTGAGTCCATGAGGGAGTACATTCATCTGCATTGCAGAGAGGGATCTCAGCCAAGTACGAATGGCAAGATCAACATCCGAGATGTCACTGACCGTCACTTGCGGACCATTCTGTTCACTTTTGCTAGATTGGCTGGTAGTTCTGCTCTTCACATAGCCAACAGATCTTACATGCAGTATGCTTTGGAATGCCTTGAACCGAAGGTGTTCAATTGGTGTGATGGAGTACTCTCTGTGATGAAATAAAAATTGGCCAAGGTGAAAAGTGAAAGATCCAAGAACGTTGGTTATGGTTCTATTTTGACCACTTTCGCCTTGGAGAGAATCCCACTGATGCAACTGTAGTACACTTCACTTGGTCTACCTCCACCGACTGAACCACGGATGCAGAGATGGGTTGATCTCATGTCTCAGCACGCTAGCCAGCCCTAGATTTCTTTTTCTGATACCTTCTTTGAGTGGTTCGATCATCAAGAGATGGTTTATGCCAGGTTCCCATATGTTGGTATGGATTTCCGAGGTGATCCGGATTTGGTGTTGCCAGTTGGCGAGCAATCGGGTGCCATGGGTAATTCTTCTAACCATATCTCTGTTCATTGTCCTTTATAATGTTCTTATATTCTTATGATCAAGACTAATCAAAACTCATGTGCTCATGCAGATGTTGGACCAGTTCGCCTAGCAGTACGCCGCAGAGACCCAGCGGTCACTCCAGCCAGAGAGGCTGTTGGGAGGGCCATCCTTTGTGACCTTGATGTGGTCGAGACTCTTTCGGCACTACAAGACCATATCGAGGGTCTTACCCTTGGTATCCTGGATGTGAGGACCAATGAGCTGCCTCTGCGGTTGCAACAACGTACTACTAGAGTGTCGAGTCGATGGACTAGGCTCTTACGCATGATTGCACAGGAGGTGACTTGTTATCACCAGCATCATTAGACTAGGGTGCCCCCTATCATTTTGAGTTTTGGGTCATTTGACCAATTTTTTCTTGGTTACAGAACATTATGTACAGACTATAAACATTTATCAAATATATTTTTGATTTTTGGAGCTTTATTTTGGTTAAGTTACATAATCTTGCTGCATATATTGATGTGATGCTTCTTTTTATAAATGTCACAAATGTCTATCTAACACATAATTTGCCAATGAGTCTGTTAATGTGTTTAAACTTCTGGAAATATGTTGATATTGGATGAAATCGAACTGTCTTTCCAAAATATTGACCCTTAGGAACATGCGATAGATAGCTGGATTTTGTATAGAATAGATGCCAGTGAGTTGTAGAATGATGAGCTGTGAGTCTAGCCTGATGACAAGTTGGCATATGCCATGTGTGATGGCATCAGAAAGGAGTTCTATCAATGCACTGTATTGAGCAATATTGTTCGTAGACCGACCAATACACACTCCTCTAAAACTTACTAACTCGCCATTGGGATTAAAAATGGTCCTTGCCACAGAAGACAGGTTCCACGAACTACGATTTGCTCCGTTGGCATATCCAACGAATGATTCCAGTAGGTTTGACATCTGCAATGAATGTAAAAAGTGGATTACTTAACCAAATTAAATGATCTTGGCGAAAACAAAAATGTAACAAAAGCACGAGGATTACAATGCGAAATCAAGCATAGTAACGCTTGAGGTACAACCCGTTGCGAGTTTGCGCCAGTGGAATCCCATCATAGTCCATCAACTTGTAGGCTCCTTTTGCTAATAACCATTTAAAAATATAGGGACCCATCCATAATGATTTGAATTTCCCTGCTCCCAATTTATCGGATTCTTGGTCGTAAAGTAAGACCAGGTAACCTTCTGAGAAGACGCGAGGTTTGATATTCTTGTTGAACTATGCTTTGACTTTCTTCTTATGAGATTCGTTAGCCAAAGCTACATCATGACGTGTTTCATCCAAATGGATTAGTTCCAAGAAACGAGCCTCTTCTTCTGAGGTTCCACGGAGAAGGTCGACTATGAGTTTGAGGGACGAGATTTCACATTGAACCGGTAAGATTGCTTCCAGACCATACACCAATTGAAAAGGTGTGAATCCAGTTGCATTTCTTACCGATGTCTGGTATGCCCACAAGGCCGAGTATAGGATTAGGTGCCAATCCCATTTGTGGACTCCGATCATCCTTTGTAGCATGCGCTTTAGGACTTTGTTGATTGCTTCAACTTGTCCGTTAGCTTGTGGATAGTACAAAGTAGAGCTATTATGGGACAATCCTAATTTGGTAGCCAACTCAACCATCATGTGATTGTGAAAATGCAATCTATGATCTGTGACTATGGCTTGTGGAACACTAAATCTGGAGACTACGTGATTGAAAAATAAAAGGGTAGCTGTTTCGCCGCAGTTGTTTAATGTAGGCATCGCCTCAGCCCATTTGGTAAAATAGTCTACCGTGACTATTATGTACCCATGCCCCCCGACCGAGGTGGGGTTACATGTCATGAAATCTATGCCCCATTTGGCGAATGGCCCAACAACTACTACTAGTTGCAGCAGTGCGGGTAGTCTTCTGGTTTTGCTATCGAAAATTTGGCAAGCATGACAACTTCTAAATGTGGTTATGCAATCTTTGAACATTGTTGGCCAGAAGTATCCTCCTCATAAATTTTTTTGTGCCATAGCATAACCGAATTGATGCCTCCCACACGCACCTGAATGGAAGTCATTAAGGACTTTATCGGCCTCCTCAAGGGTGAGGCACCTCCACAGAACTGTATCGATACAACGACGGTAAAGAGTATCACCGACGATCATGTAGTATTTTGCTTGGTATCAAATACGTCGTTATTCAGAGCGGGAGGTATTAGACCAGTATGTTTGTGTCTGGAGATAAATGATTATATCTCTGTACCACAAATCACTTGAAGATATCAGAAACAAATTTTCATCCACGATTGCTTCTTCAGATGTTGCATTGTTGGATGATGATGGGAGATCGCATAGTAACTCCGTGAATACCAGGGCTTTCTTTGATTTGGATTTTTTGAATTCCAAATCAAACTCTTGTAGAATTTCTATCCATTTTGAATATTTGCCCCCCAACAATTGTCATGACAACATATAAGCCATGGGGTTGCAATCTGATAAAATGGTAGTTTTCTTGAAGTGGACGTAGTGTCGAAATCTCTGTATTGATTGAACAGCTGCGAGAGCGAGCTTTTCAATGTAGGAGTATTTCATTTCCATATCATTTAAGTTTCGACTTAAATAATATATAGGATGTTCAATTCCATTGTCTTCTTGAACTAAAACCATTGCTCTGGTCATATTTGTTGTAGCCAGATACAGGTTAAAGTCTTTTTGATAATCAGGAGGATACATTAATGACACTTGTATTAGAGATTTCTTTAAAGCATCAAAGGAGGCTTGTGTGACCTGGTCCCAGACGAAGGGTACTTCCTTTTTCAATAGACGAGTATAACCTTTAGCCAGTTCAACGTAATTTGGAATGAACCTCCTAAGGAAATTTGGTTTCCCTTGGAGTTTTTGAATCTGAAGCAAGTTTGAAGGTGGAGGCAAATCGATGATTGCCTGAACCTTGGCAAGGGTTGAGACGAATCCCATCCTTTGAGACGACGAAGCCATGTAAACGACCAGAACTGACATAAAACACACATTTGTGTGGATTGAGTCGTATCTTGTAGTGTCGGAAACGCAGAAATATTGCTCTCAAATGGCACGGATGATCGGTCCACTTTCGTGAATGAGCTGGGATATCATCGAGATAAGGTCGAACAATGTTTTTGATGTCACGGAAATCATAGTTCATTGCTCTCTGAAAAGTTTCCCCTGCGTTCTTCAAACCAAAGGGTAGTTTGCGATATGCGAATGTGCCCCACAGACAAATGAATGCAGTCTTTGACTGGTCCTGTGGACGGATATTTATTTGATTATACCCAGAAAATCCATCCGTAAATGAAAATATTTTGCATCCGACACATTCATCAATTATCTGGTCGATAAAGGGTGTAGGGTATTTGTCCTTTAGAGAAGCTTGATTTTCATCCCTGTAATCGATGCACACTCTAATCGTTCCTTTCTTTTTCATCATAGGAACAATATTCGATACCCAATCGTTAGAGGAACGGGATAAATGAAACCAGCATGGAAGAGTTTTTCAACTTTTGCCTTGATGGCAATGGCTTTCTTGGGGTGCACCTTCCTTAGCTGCTGTTGTACCAGTTTGACATCTGGATACATCTTAATTTTGTGTTCAACTATGCTCGAGTCGATACCTGCCATTTCATCATATGACCAAGCAAAGACATCTCTAAACTCGTGAAAGAGAGTGCTATATATTTCTAGTTCAGAAGAAGAACAAGACTTGCCAACATGAATATTCTCTACAACATTTGTTTTAGTTGAGATATTTATGGCAATAGTCTCTTCGATATTAGATAGGTTTCCCTCGGAATCCACCGTGTTTACAGTATTCATTAGAAAGTCAAATACTGAAGGATGGTGTACGTCGCCGGAATTATCTTCTTTCCAGTTCAGAAGATGGGAACAATGGTGGTAATATTCCCATGGTGCCCCATCAATCATCATCGGTTGAATGATTCCTTCGTTTGTAGAGTGTACTTGCGACCAAGGATCTAAAGCGGTGCCATATTCCTTAAACCTATCTATCCAAACGCTTGATGAGCGTTGATGCGGGTTTGCCTCCCATGCTGAAAACATTGATTTCTATAATATTTCTAGTGGGGTTAGAGGCAAAACTTGCAAATGATCCATTTTAACATTGTTTTCTGACATCTTTTGAATGGAAGATATCATATTGCAGGTTCCTACATTAGCCACTTCTTCAAAATTCGTAGGTGGCGGTAGGGTAAAAGTTCCCATTAACGTAGGGTCTTTTAGTAGGCCTACTCCGATATTATGAAGCATGCTAGGGCTTCCATGGATCATCAGAATGCTTCCCGTAACTTGCGAACTATTGGGGAGAAAAGTTTGTTGGTCGATGATTATAATTCCTCCTTGGGAAGGAAATGCAATTTTCCTAGAGTAGGTTGACACAACAGCGGCCATGGCATATATCCAAGGTCTTCCCAGTAGGATGTTGTAATCAAGATTCTCGTCGATGACTTCAACATCTATTTCTACTATTTTTCCCCCCAGTTCGACTTGCAAGTTACTTAGTATCCCATACGGGGTGTATGTTTGTCCATCAAATGCTTTCAATGTCGTCGATGATCGCGACAAGGACAGAGAGCCTAGAGTTTTCCAGCAACTCATTGACATGATACATGTGGATGCCCCCTCATCAATAATTGTTTTATGAATAGTTTTGTTGAGGGATTTTACTTGAAGGAGGAAATCTAGTTGAGCTGGTAACTGAGGTCGTATCCTTTATGATTAAAAGATACAATATTGGAATCCGTTGGGTCAATCCCACCTATTGCTGATAATAAAGCTTACTTTTGGGACGGGAAATTTTGTAGTACCTCAAGAGTTGACATCGCGGATGGCGATTGAGCTAAATCCTCCACTATATTGTAGTGTTGTGCTGCTCAGGCACGAGGATTAAACGTCAATTTGTGTACTACTCCCTTTGGTGGTTTTATTGTTAATTCAGGAATGATTGGTGGCACGACTTCTGTTGAAGTAGTTGTTGAACTACTAGGTTGATCATTATCCTTGTTGTTCAACATATGTGGATTCCCATAATCTTTGCCCCTTGTCGTTATTAGAGCATCATTCAGTTTCTTCGAGACTGACAACATTAGCACTTGGAACAGGGAAGCATTTTCGCTAGCAACTAGATTTGTTCCTGGGTTTGGAAACGGATCAGTCAGTACAGCCGAGGTTTTTGAACTTTTGAAGAATATTCTAAGTTCTTCTTTATATGCACACTCTCTGGTCCAGTGATCCTCGTCACATATACTACATGGATTTTTTGGTTTCGCATTCCCAGAAGGATTCGTAAAAGACTTTCTAGGAGATGAGTCTCCCTGGTTTTTCTTCTTCCCTTGTTTTTTCTTCTTGCCTCCTGGCTGCTTGGGTTCTTTGCCTTTGTCTATTGACACAGCATTTGCTTCCAAGGCTAGAAGTTCCTCATTTGCATCTTGACTCGAAAATATGCAGGCCTTTTTCGATGTAGCCTTCGTGGTTTTAGGGCTTGCCGTACCATCACCGATAGGAGAGTCTTTGTTTGATTTAGGAGGTGGAGGAACAGAGAATTATGGTCTCGGAGCGTCAGGGGTTTTATCGTAGAGCGTGCCAGACTGAGTATAGATCAGGTCTAGATATTGTTCATGAGCAATAACTTGCTCTTCAGTGATGACTCCTCTCTTTGCCACATCTTCTGTAATAGCGAGTAACAGTGACTTAATAAACCATTCAGCCAACAACTGATCAGGAACATATGTTTTTACCATTCTACGACGATGTCGCCACTCATGAATATGATCGAATATGTGAGTGGTTGTCGTTTGTTTGAAATTGGTAAGTAGCTCAGTTCTTGTTTCATACTTGATAGGTAACTGAAAATGGGTTAAAAAGGTTGTGGCTAGGGTACTGAAGCTATCAAACGAAGCTCTAGGAAGTTCGATATACCACTTTGCTGCTGGACCAGTTAACGTGCACTGAAAGAGGCAAAGCCAAATCGAATCATCATTAAGAGTGTTTGATGAAAACCATAGATGAAAGGTCATCACATGATTCGATGGGTCTTCACCCAGATTTCCATTAAATTTAGGAATATCTTACGGAAGTTTATGCGGAATCGTTGGCCACCAAGGGGCGTAGGCAATTGGATCGTTCATTAGTCGACTTAGATTTGGTAACTCTAAAGTTGCCACGAAATGCAACTGTTGATTCAGGCTTGGTTGAGCATACCCAGGATAAGACGGAATCGTTTGAGCAGTTGGTCTTTGCATACCAGCATAATGCATTTGATGTTGGTAACTTTGGTAAGGTTGATGGGCATAACCATTATGATATGGTTGATACGGCTGCCCATTACTTGCAAATATTTGTTGCTCATATCCTTGGTAAGCCTGTTGGAATTGTGGTTGTTGGTATTGCACCAGCCATGGTTGTGAAGCCATGGATTGTTGTCCAGTACTGACTGTTTGACCAAGATGGGGATTAGTGTTCCCCGTTTGAACCTGTGCCATTCCACTAGTTGGTAATTGTGGTTGTGTCGAAGGTACAAGAGATTGTTGTATTGCAACCTGTGAAACTTGAGGTTGACATACAACTGGTGACGCTTGTACTTGCGATACTGCCACAATAGCTGGTGTAGTGGGGATGTTTGTCATAGGTAAACTTTGTTGTATCGAGCATACAACTCTTGGTTCTTGAGACAGGATTGGCACCCAACCGCTAGTTGTGATTACAGCATAACCCAAATTTTTTTGCGAACTCACACATAGTTGTCCTACTGAGGAAGACAATGAAAGGGTATATGGCCCTCCATACGATGGAAATCCAGTACTCAAAGGAATGATTTTCCTTCGGGGACCAATTTTCCCAAATTGACCTTGTGACGGATCAATTTATTGAGACTCAACGTAAGAGATTCCAAATATAATTCCGGACGAACAAACGGGAACAGTCCATACTGTCAAAATAGCCCCTGGATGGACTCCATCCAGCGATTGACCGCTGGTTGGGACAGATGGCATGCCGGTGAACATTGTCGGAATGGTGGAAGGAGCTTCTGCTATTGCTTTGTCAGGTGACACAGTCCTTGATGTTGACGGTTGTTCAGACATATTAATCCTATCCAAAATAATCCTCAGCGATTCTTCAGGAACTTCTGAGGGTGGGTGAATGTTTTCTGATGAAGAAGGATACAGAGTGATCCTAGCTCCAAGTTGTGTTGGAGTGCTAGATGGAGGATCTTCCACAATATCTTCTATGGCAATCAATCTAGGAGGAAGAGGCAGACCGTCAGGTCTGTAAAATATTTCTAGTGCCGAAGAAGATGTAAGTTTAGTAGCAGCAGATGGTTGGGGAGTAACACCTTCCGAATTAGCTGTAGACAGAGCTGGTCCAGGGATAGAAGTGTTAACCGTCACACTAGGATTAGTCGTAATGTCCTTTTGTTGTTGCGGAATTTCTCCTGTAGAGGCAGGGGTACCAGAAATGTTTGGAGTAACCGGAGTCTCTAAGGATGTTGGAGTGCTTCCTCCAACCAACCTAGGGGACTTTGATCCAGTTAAACAAGTTCGCTTTGTTCAGAATGGTTTTGCTTCCGGAGTCAACGATGGTTTACTCGTAAGTCTCCGCGAACAACGGGGTTTTGATTGAATTTCTTCCACGATTGCGGATTACTTGATCAATTAAAAATAAAAGGGAAAAATGTTTTTCGAATTAAATGAATTTTAGACGCTTTGACACAACTTTTTTTTTCAATTTTAAAGAGTTGAGAAAAAACAAAAGATGACTCTAGTGGCCTTCAATTTTTATTGAGCCTGAAGTGACAAGTGCTCAGAGGACCTTTTCTTTTAAGGAGTCTGAAAAGGAGCAAAATAGACTTCTCTAGAGATCTAGGCAGAGAGGATTACCAAACCAATCACAAAATTGCATAATACTTTTTACGGTACGGCAATCAATCTTCTCGAATGTTGTGTTCAGTGAATTGTGATCGATAGGGCGGCAGACATGGCTTCCTAAGGATAAAGGATGCAGCCTATTATGGTCTCCCAATATATACTCGACGGTTCGTGGGAGCACAAGTCCGTACTGTCACTTTCCGTCTCAGAGTGGAGGAATCACCCAACCAACACTAAAAACAACAGTTACCAGGCTTTACGATGCCGGAATACGTCTCTAGTCTAGACCTCTAGATGTTGTGCTTTAAGTTCCAAAGCGTTGTTAGATTCATTGAATTTATTTTAAGTTGATCTTGCTTAACAATTTGCCTTTCAGGATCACCGCGTGATGTGTATATAATTCCTAAAATGTATTCTAATATGATAAACAAACGTTTAATCTTCTTTCAGCAATGAAAATCCTAGCTACTAAGGGAAGAAAGTCAAGAATATTTTCTTCACAGAGCACAGAGAACACGCTAAATGCATAGTCCTAAGTCAAACTAAGCAATCAAAATGCAAATGCACATCCATGTATTTGTTTTCAGCCTTCTTAATGTATGAATGATGTTAAGAAAGCTATGTACAAATATAAATTACTTTTAAAGCGACAATACTCAACAAAATTCTTTTTCAAAATGAAGTGAAAGCAAGAGAGACACTTTGGGATTTTGAAATGAAAATTTCTTTTCGACACTTTAAAACTACTAATTCAAATCCTATGCAATAGTAATTGTATAATCGACTATCAAGAACAATGGGATTGTTTTCCAAAACTGAAAATGACAGCTATGACACTTTCAGATCTAGAGACGACAGTTTGACTATGATACTTTTTTGCAAAAGAAAACTGAAAATGACGCACAATACATAAAAAACATTTACAGTTCTTTGCACTAAGGAGGTGGAATAATGCAAGAGAAGGGGGTTTTCACAGAAGTACACTAACTACAGTCAACAAAACTCCTGAATAGGACTGAAAATGTGAGAAAAAACCACAATCTGAGGGAAAATTTAACCCTCGCTAACCATCGGACCTGTTACACAGTGAAATCAGTATGCAACGCATCTACTGCACTCGGGAAGTGTGATGCATACGGACTGCCTTGAAGGCAGGGTGCGATGGTACCAGTGTGAGACTTCAAACAGGTTTTCACTCACAGTTTGCACTTCAGTTTAGGTGTTTAGGCCGAGTAAGTAAAGATCAGTGTATGTAAAACACAGGGGTGATCTAAAGAGGTTACTATAGCCACCACTTAGGTCAATTAGATTGCTTGCAGATCTATTGTTTAATTCATAGACAAAACCCGAAGATATACTGAAGCAACATTGATCTACTTTGCATTTGTATAACAAATGCAGTTCGAAGCCTAGCTGGCTTGACTTCAGGCTCCGTCTGTAAGTTTATAAAAGAAACAAGGATAGATAGGCTAACAAGTAATCTAGTCACTCCCCAGTGGAGTCACCATTTTGTTACCGGGAATAAGGTCCAATCAGATGCTACTATTCCCACTAAGATGGGTGGCTATCTCAAAAACCAACAAAGAAAGTCTAGTATTGTTTTCTTTTATGAAAATAGACAGGAGGAGAACTAAGAAGACTGACCTTAGTCTTGCGCTTGATTTCCTCTCCTTTCTAATAGAGCTTCGTCGCTTCCCTTTCGTCTGCCTAGCTTCAAAATGAACCCGTCGAATCACAACAACATACTACTATCGAAGAAACAAAGATCTATGTTCATAACTAACAGAGGACCAGATGTGTGTTAACCATATAAATGCATATATAAACAAGTACACAAGAATATGGAAGAAACAAGAATAGCTTTATGAAGAAGAAAAGTAGCAAGAGGATTACAACCATATGCTCTGACCCAGCATCATCCTCCAACTGGGAAGCCCTTCTTAACCTCAAGCAAAGCTTAGATCACCCAACACTATGAATGTACACCAGAAAACCAACAACACTTCTCTATAAGATACAAAATTCTAGCCTCTGGATCTCTGTGATGAGGGATCCATATATAGATGATTACAGAGAGGTGAGTCATCTTCTGGGATCTTGATTAGTGTCCTCTCTCTGATAGTTCCTACTTCCACTTTGAGAATGATAATCTCTTACTCATCCCTGGTCAAAAATAGAGAGGCAAGTGTCAGAGGGGAAGCTTCTGGAAGATTCCATGATCTTCCACCTCGCATTTTTGTTCGTACCATTTGTCCATTCCTGACCATCACACCCTACAGAGGAGTAATTCAGTATGCATCACACCTTGTACACTGGGAAGGTGATATGTATCGCACCCTCTGCATTGAGCTTTCAGTATGGTCCAGTTTTGACCATTTATGAGCAGTTTTCAGTGGAGAACTTCT
>APFE030617002.1:25374-47555 GCA_000404065.3 Pinus taeda | reverse complement strand
AACTCTTTGAACAGTTTGATATATTCTGATTTCTTATCAGGAGGTAAGGTTCTAGAAAGCTTGATCATTTTGGGATTTTCAAAGGTCCCAATGTTACACTCCTCTATTTCTACATTGATGGGTTGCATCTTTGGTTTCTTAGAGAGATCATTTGAATAAAAAATGTCTTCTAAAGGAGCAAGACCTGTAGGCAAGAAGTTGTCTTTTAACTGAATTACTTCTGTCTCTTCCTCATTAATTTCATCAAGCTCTATTATCTTTAGTTTCTGTAAATTGGCAAGGTCAAAGGTTGTAGGATGTAATATCCTATCTGTTGTTTCAGCTGATATACTTGTGTTTAGTTCATCCTTTTGGTTTTGATCATCCCTAATGCTTGTGTCAATGTTTAAGTTTGAGAATTCCTCCTTCATGGTTAAAAAATTGTTTATCTGAGTATCATTCTCAAATACTTGCCAATTATTTACATTGTCTGGGATAGAAGGCCTGTGTTTGATCTCAGCAGTGAATTGGTGGTTAGGCCCAAAAGGAAGTTTACAGGGGCTTGCAAAGGTTGCCAGACTGTGAGCATGCAAGTTGTGGTTCCTAGGTATTTTGGTGAGCTGATATTCTAGGAAGTTGTTGAGCAAGTCCGTTACTGCTAACCTATAAGACCTTAACCTGGGATCATTTGTAACAAAATTTCCCTTTATCTATTGGATAATTAAGTCTGAATCCCCCAATATGGAGACTTTGGTCACTCTTAGACTCTTAATCAGTTTGAGACCTAGTAGGAGGGCTTCATATTCTGCCATGTTATTTGTGAATCTGAAGTTAAGCCTATATGCATGACCTAGAGCATGGTCATTTTGAGTATTGTGTATCCATACCCCTGCTCCTGCTCCTAGCTTATTTATTGACCCATCAAATTCTAAATACCACAGGGTTTCTTTGTCAATGTTGGTTTTAATGGACTTACAGATTTGCTCAGTGGGGAAGTCTAGTTTTGGTGATTCTTGTGACCTATTGGCAGACTCTGTTGTTTTGATTACATCAATGATCTTTAGTTCTGAAACAGTGGATTGCTCATTCATATGCCGGGTTTCCTTTGTTTCTAGGAGCTTGAGCTCAGTTTTGGGGCATATATCAACATTGTATAGTATGAAGGAGTCCATATCTGAATGGATGGAGTAGATTGGGAAATTTTGGGGCTTATCCTAGCTGCTGACCACATATTTCATGAGTGTCTCTCTGTACAGTCTCTTTGGCTAGCCAAATACTAAAATTGTGGCATATGACATGTCTAATTGCAAAGATCCTTGGAGTTTGGCACCCCAAGATCTTGATAGGAGCATACCATATTTAGGTGGAATGTCAGCCACTACTACATCCATTAGAATTGTTTTGGCTGGATATTTGATTAGGGATACACAAAGGTCTTTGATCAGGCCTAAACATCTTACTTGGCTGGAATCAAATGAAAATAAATCTTTATAGGGTTTGGTGATGTCTAATCCAAGTTTTTCCATTACTGATTTGGGCATTAGGTTATGAGAGGCCCCTGAGTCAAACATGGCATTGTGTAATACTTTGTCATGAATGTTTAGGCTTACATAGAATGGAGGAGTTCCTCCATCCCCTGATTTGCCATTGACTTCTGAGCCAAAAATCGGTTCTGGTTGGTCATCCAAAATGTTGACTGCATCCCTATTTTCTGGTACTTGCAATGATCTATTAATTTGTTGTCTGAAGACCTCATGTTTGGCTAGTTCAGACAGAGGGATTGCAATTTTCAGTTTGCCAATTTCTGTTTCAAGATTGACAGGTTTTTCCATCTGAACTTTTGCATTATGAGCAGCAAATTTTTCCTTTTCTGCTAAGGGAGATATCGCTTATTTAAAAATCAGCTGTGTTGCAGACATTTTTCGGGGCGACGAGTTTGAATATTAGATCTGTACGTTATTGGGAAACATTTTCATAGTGTAATTGCATATCTGGGTTCTTTGTGAAAAAAATACCCAATTTCAAAAAAAAATCAGTCGAATCGGAGTCCGGATGAGGGAGATATCGCTAATTTAAAATCAAATCTTTTTCCATAAAGTTTTGTGACAACAGGACAATTGCAGCGTGAATCTAAAATTCTAGCACCTAGATCAGGATTTCTATCACATGGGAAGACACAGAATGGTTGTTCCATTTAAAAAAACAAGTCATAATAGAGATTTTGAGCAATATTGACTAAGTGGTGGCCATTTTAAATTTTTGCCAAGTAAGTGGTTTTTTTTCAAAACCTTCTTCATGGCTTCTAGCAATATGCTTTCAGGAAAAAATGATGGGGCGACTATTGAAAAATTTATACAAAATCATAAGTGTGACAGGTCATTCTTTTGGAAGGACTCCATAGGGTATTATTTGAAGGATGATGCTACTATAAGTTGGAAATCACTTGACAATGAGATTCTGAAATGATGCCGTGTTGACGAAATTGAAAAACTATTTTTGGACAAATGGTCTCACACTGGAAAGAAGAAACCAAAAAACCTAGCAAAGATCTTATTTTTAGTAGAAAATATAATGGTCCTACTATTGAAGAATTCATAAAATATCTTAAGAAAAACCATCTGAAAAGTTGGACAAGTTTCCTATGGCTTACTTTGAAAGAAGAGGTTGCCATATGGTGGCATTGACTTGGCACCCAACAGTTCAAATTTTCAAATGAAGAATTTGAAAAAGTCCTTTTGGACAAATGGTATCATGCTAGAAAACAAGGAAATGAGACATGTAAGGGGTATTTTCTACTACTATCTCCTTATTACAGGTTCATGGATATATTCAGAAGGAGAAGATCATTGTGTCTATAAATCCTAATTGCAAGCAAAATCTTATAAATGTCAATTTGGCAAAAAATTTGCAAGTTCTAGCAAAACCAATGGAGCACACACAAGTGAATAATGAGGAGGTGAAAGTTTATAAATATTTGAATATTTCTATGGACACGTATGTATTGCATTCTAATTTTTATGCTTCTGATATGGCTAATGTGGATGTTGTTTTTTGATACCCTTGGATGAAATCTATGGGTACTATCAATATAAATGTGCGGAAGAAATTCTTGAAGCTCTGGTATAAAAAGAAGAAAATTACATTATACGATATTTCCATCAATAAATAGGTAAAGTCCAAGGAGGCTGAAGAAGAATATTTTCCAGGGACTAACACATCGGATGATGAGCCCTTGATGGTCGACAACCAAACACAAACGTCAAACCAGGTACCAGAAAAATAGGTAGAGTCTAAGGAGGCTGGAGAAAAAATGTTATAGGTACGGATGCATCAGATGACGTATTTGTGGTTGAAGTAATATTGGAAGATAAGTAGCAATAACATATGCCACAACATGTACCAGATACTAATTAGACTCAATTAGGTGGTGAGTTAAATTAAGATACACCATTGGTTAAAACTTCAACATATCACCACCCACATCACCCTACAAGAAAACAACCAACACGATGGCAACAAATTGGCCACAAGGAAAACAACCCCCACATGACAAATAGTGAGGGGCGATGATCCACCCACAACACATCAACACAGAAGAGCCACCAGGGTCAACTTCCATCTCAAGTGAGTGAGGAACTAGCTAGATCGAGGGTTCACCTTTCTCTTGGATGGCTAAATGCATGTGGATGGTATCAGTGGAATACTCTTTTGAGTAGATCTTATTATTTGTGTTTTTCTTATGTTTTGAGGACGAAACATGTTTAAGGGGGGTGGAATGTAGTATACCTAGGGGGGATAGTATGGGGTACAGAAAGAGGTACCCAAGGGAATAATGTAATAATGGGATGGGCAATAGTAATAAATAAAGTGGTTAACCCGTATCATGTAAGTGACCACAAGTAGTTAGCAATAATGTAATAAGCCCATTGCATTAGATAGATGGTATTGAGGGAACCATGGTAATGACCCATGGTATTGTATGTATGAGGCATATATAGAGGCTAGAGACTCCCCATTGAGAGATGTCAAGGAGTATTGTATGGAAAAGCATATGGCTTGTGGAGTGTTCTCTTTCCTTAAGGAGTGAATGTATGGTGTTGCCCTTCCTTAAAGGTTTTGATCAATAAAGAATAATTTCTATCTATTTCTATCTTGTTATTTATTGGGTAAATCTATTTTTATCATATTTATTACATTTGATTAGGTCTCTCTTAAGCTCTACCATCTTGGGGTTTAACATAATTTTTTCATTTCTTCCTTCTTGTAGAAACATTCTGCCTTACTATAGTAGTCATTCCTCCTCTTTTAGGGTCTTCTAACTGTATGAGATTGATGAGAAATGATGAAGAGGGATTGGATGATAATGCTAGGGCTCAAAGGGAGTAGCTAGGTTTGTGAAAATTGAGAGGATGGTCTATTTTTTTTTTTGTCAAGAATGAAGTGGGATGGATGAATGATGAATAGATAGTGAATATGAAGTGGATGGAGGGCTTGGAGTGTTGTGGTGAATTAGTGAAGGAGTGAGTTGCAATTAACTAGTTGAAGGCGGTTGAGACTGTTGGCCCATCCTTAGCTTATAAAACCTCATCTCTCATGAATTGGCAATGAATTTCTAATTGTAATATACTCAAGAGAAGAGGTTAAGAATATTGCATACTTGTATCTACCTGATGGTTGTTGGAGAGACATGCATGATGTTGTCGAGTTGACATTGATTTGTAGGTGTTGGATGGTAATGATGATGATCCTAACATTGATGCTAAGCTCTAGAGGAGCTTATTTGACCTCTGGATCTCCATGATGAAGCTGATTGCAAATATTTGTCTACTTCATCATCATATCCCCTTAATGTTTCAAAGAAACCCATCCAATTGTGCCTTGTGAATATCTCTAGTGTAGGGGGGTGCTAATGAATCCTCACTGTGTTGATGGGTTCTCCCTGTCATTTTTCTTTGATGGATGGAGGTTTTTATAGGTCTAATACCAAATTTAAAAATTTTGTGTATACAATTCCCTTATGCTGCAATCACTTTCAACAAACTAGAAGGGTTTTTTATGTTCCTTTCTCTTGGAAAAATGTGGAGAAATGTAGAGCCTACCTCCTTAACACTACTTGATGAATCCAACCTCTATTTTTCCCTTTTAAAACTTCTCACTTCCAATCCTGTAGGTGATGTTATGTATCCTGTAAGATCTCAGGGAATCTTGTATTTCAGGACAACAACTTGTTTTGTCCATATCTCCCAAACGATAGAATGTATTGACTTGAAACTTTCTGAACATCTTTCCATCATCATTATGCACATCCCCATAAAACAATTTCAGTCAATGGATGCACAAATCTCGAGAAAAACTAAAAATGGATTAAGGTGATGGAGGCGGATATCTTGGAAACCATTCACTAGAACTTTCTGAAATTGATTGGGTATGTTACCATCATTCCTATGCATCTCCCCGTGATTTTTGTTTTTAAATGGATGCACAAATATAGAGAAAATGCAAAAAATGGCTGTTGGTGATGGAGGTTGATTTCTTGAAAAATGTGCACTGGAATTTGCTAAAATTGCTTGAGCATGTTACCATCATCTATATACATCTCCCCATGAAACCACTTGTCCAATGGATGCATGGTTTCCAAGTTATGGTAAAAACAAATTTATGCTCTATGCATTTTTGTAACATGTACAAAAACAAGGTATCTTGTAGTTTTGAGGATAGCAAGCAAACTGAATGGTAGAAACTTGAGAATTATGGGTGGAAGGTGAAAATAGCTGAGGGTGATGGATTAGCATGGCCTTGGCCTTGTTGGGGAATTTGAGCAAAGGAGGAGAAAGTCAAAATTTGACTTCTTTTGACCAGGATTGACCAATTTTCCTTTTGGTACCAACTTTTTCTCGTTGCTTGTAGATGTTGGAGAGTACATGCATTCATCAAAGAGATACATGGAGAAAGAATTTATTTTATTTTTTCTCTTTTTTTTCTTCTAGGCCTACTAGCCACCTGAAGGAGGTTTTCAACTAGTAGGTCTGCCTAGTTGCCTCAAAGGCGTTTTTCACCTAGGATCTTTTCTTTTTTCTTCTTTTTTCATTTTTCCCAACCCATTGACCACCTCATGGAGGTTTTCAATCAATGATCCAATCTGAGGTGCCTCCAAGGAGGTTTTCCCCTGATATTTTTATTTTTTTCTCTTATTTTTTATTTTTTTCCGTTTCTTTTACCCTACCCTACTTGAAAAACAAAATCACTTTCAAGTATAAGAATACTTCCAATGGAGCCATGTGCACATCAAGATGACATGAAAACTGATGTGTAGGTTTTCAATATATGATTTGACATGTACCTAGATCTCATTGACCAAATTATTGGACTTTGAAAGGATCAAGCATATTGGAAGAAGAGAGTGATGCTGCAACTTAATGACTGTCTAGAACCAAACCTTAATATAACTTTCATACCCTTGGTTTGATTTCTTATTTGGATCATTCTTCATTTCTTCTTCTACCATGAACTTCAAATATTCCTCTCTTTTTTTATTGTCCTCTTGAATACATGGAGGATTTGATGGTAACCATGAGGGAGCTTTCTTAATCTCTAATTTTGATGTTTGTTATTCATAAATTCCAGCCCATGGTTCTTTGATCTTCTCTTCTAAATCTTCTTCTTTTGGATGTAGTCCTTCAATGATATTAAGAGAATATCTTTTTTGTAATACTCTTCCTGAGCTATGGTGAATACCATTGATCTCAAGAGGATATGTTTGGAAGTGTTGTACCTCAGAATTGGAAGTGGGTTGGGATACTTCAGTGTGTGGGTCTGGAAATAGTGGTAGAGGTAGTTGAGTGGGAGTGTAAATTTGAGATGGATGTGGATGGGGTTGTGCTTGTGGTGGAGGTGAATGGTAAGGTTAACATGGAGTTTGGTATGGAGGATATTGAGGAAGATACTGAGGATATTCTGGATGGCCCCCATAAGTTCCTTGCCAACCTTATTGCCAAGATTGGTCTTGGGGTTGAGATGGCCAATGTTGCCAAGGAAAGGGTGTGTTCCAATTACTTTGAGGTGGATATGCATAGCATTGAAATTTTGAACTAGGCTCTTGCATCATATCAAGCTGAATAGGCTATCATAGTCCTCCTAGAGCTACATAACATCTATGCATTGGTGATTGACTTTCTCCATTGCCCTCTTGGTAAAATTCCTCTAACCTTGGTAATGATGGATAATGTTTAACATCATGTGATTCTGTAACACAAATATCAACATTTTTCTTTTCCTTCATCTTGCATTCTTAATATTTCTATTTGTTTTGATAGATTTCTAAGAATTTATGTTTTAAAATCATCGAACAAATTTCCAAGTTTAGCTTGACTTACCAATTTTTATGTTGATATGTGTTTGCATGTTTCACAAATTTATTCAAATGATAATTGGTATACATCACCTCTACTCATGAGATCAAGGAGATCAATCCACTCATCCCTAATTGTTCTAAGTAATAGGGTTTTTAGTGTGTCAAATCCTAAATGATGTAGTTTCCCCCCCTTAACATTGTACACGAACCTCTCTATTAGATCCTCAAGGCTCTCGTCTTCTCCTTGATTCATTCTAAATATATCTTCTTTAAGATCATGATCTTTATATTTTTCTATAAATATCTAAATTTTCATATCATTCCATGATCTTATTGAAGTAGTGCCTAAACTCATGAACCATTTAAGAGATCTATCCTTCAAAGCGCCGGAAACAATCTCAGTTTTTGATTTTTTAATAAATAACCATAATATCTACAAACAATCTCAAATTCAAAGAGAAAGGTTTCCGGATCCTCTGACCTTAGACCATGAAATTTTGGAAGAAAAGATTGAGGGATCTTCTTCATGTGCATGCTACCATCGGTATCTTGAATGGAAAATCCGAGAGGATCTTCCTCATTGTCATTATCTCCATCCATTTCTTCTACATTCTTTTCCATCCTATTCTTCTACCTGCAAAAGTGAATGGTGATGTGGCTCTTACTTCACCACATGATCAAATAGGGGGGTGGGTTGGTGTTGGAGAATTTTTTTGTTTTTATGATTGAATGCAAACATTAATGCAATGCAGTTCTCTATTTTTGAAATGAAATATTCCTAATGCAAATATTTTTTTTTTTCAAAAAGTAAAAAATAAATTAATCAACTAGGGAATAAAAAATGCATACTTTGACACCTCCCCAGAACCAGGGCCAAAAAGTGATGAGCCTCAGTATTGCAACAAGAATGTTGCAACTCCCAAGGCTACTAAATTTAATTATCAACCTGGGGTTCATACAAACTTAAGAGGTATCAGCACTATATGTGCGGCATACAATGTGTCCTTCATGTGTTGTCATGATGTAATGGAGTGCATGTACTAAAGCCAAATCCTAAACTAATTGCAGAGAATGAAATGTTCAAAATGGAACCTTAACCTAGTGCAATAAAGAAAGTACAAGGGAAGAGACTAAAATCAAATGGTAAAACACACCATTTTCTAACTAACTGCTAAGAGGCTTTGCTTCAAAATAATGTTAAGTTAACATGTATTCAATCCTACTATCCTAATCATGCAGATTCAAATCATCAAACATCATTACTGTGCATGTAAAGGACTGAAATAAATTTGTTTTTTTCTTTTTATTCTTTTTATGGAAAAACAAGTGTGAAAGCTAATCTCTTTTGGTGATGTGGCAGGTGGATTAGGGATGCTAGAGGATGGTTGGAAGGTTTGGGACACCCTTAGGTGACCTTGTGTGGCTTCCTGGAGGTTTTCCCTCAATTCGGCCTCAAAACAGGTCACTACAGGAAAACCTACAGGATGTACTAAAAACCTACGGGATCCCATGAAAACCTACAGGATACAACCGAGAGAAAAAGGATGGATGTTGAAGGTGATGGAAATATTAGGGAAGGTGGTTTGTTGATGGAATGATGCAAAGGAGTGCCTAGGACCACTTCAAAACTCAAAACCAAAGTTGGGAGATGGATGGATTTGCTCAAAACGCTTGGAGAAGTTTCCTTGTGAAATGATGAAATTGGTGAGGATTTAATGACCAAGAAAATAAAATCCAAATTGGATGGGATAAATTTTGTTATTAACTAGGATGTTTTAGGTCCCTATTCCAAGTGGAATCACTCAAAAATACCTCTATTAACCCATGCAAAAAAAATAAAAAAACATTACTAGTCGAAAATCTAGAAATTTGAGAGCTAGTGAGGTAGTAAATCTAAAAAATGTATAACCAAATCAAGTACAAATGCAATGGGGTAATTTTTGTTATGAACTAGAACGTTTTTGGGATCTAATGAAAGTGGAACCAACTTTATTGAATCTTGTTAGCATGCTCTAAAAAAGAGCAGAAATTTATTGTTCTTTGCTAAAAATTAGGTCCAACAATCTAGATTTGGGAATAAGAAGACTAATCCAAGCAACTCAATGATTAATATGAACTTCCAAATATTTTACAAGGATGAAATAATGCTTGTGATCATTCAAAAGAACTTACATAAACCATTTAACTCAATCCTACAACAAGAAATCATTAATACTAAATGCAAAAATAGAAAGAAATAAAAACTAGAGATGCATGCGAATAAAAAGTGAAAAGAAGGCAATAAAATGATACAAAAGGGCTATGAGGTTTCTGGTAAGGCCAAGCCCAAGGAAAATCAGAGACCTATGGAGGAGAACAAGATTTAGAAGATGAACATGACACCAATCTTCATTATTCCATCAATACAATTACATCCCTACAAGAAAATACAATGGAGCTACAAAAATACAAGATCTCTCAACAATAACACTAATGAAAAATTATATCTAGAAGAAAATTCGACTTGGTACTTATACAAAACGACTAGGAATCATTCCCCATGAATGGAGGAAGCTTTCCCCACCAAAATCCCTTGATTAGTAGATCTAGTCCCTTCATTAGTGGAACACATTCCTAGATTTTCTCAATCATTGGAGTTCCACAATTAGTGCCATAATTCCATAATATCTTGTTGATTTATTCTTTATTATTGATCCTCTTGTAGTAGGGAACATGTCTCTAAATTATCTCCTCCTCCAAATCTTCATAATCTTCCCATTAGTCTCATAATATTCCAAAAAAATAAATAATATTAGGCACAAATATCCAATTATTCATAAACCTTCCTAATGGATATATTAAAGTTAAAATAATTATCTAATGCAAAAAGAGAGGTTTAATGTGTTGAAGGATCATCATAGGCCTTAATTGATGTTTAATTTAGAATCTTGGGCCTTAATTTATGTCTAATTTAGAGGCCCATCATTGACATGCATTGTCTCTTTGTTTAGCCACCTACTCCATCTCCTTTTTGAGTGCAGCTTTCTCCTTTTCCACCCACATCGTCAACATCGAGGTTCATTTTTCCTGCTCCTGCAACTCGGTTGTTAAAATTTGATGGAATTCGTCCAACACCTGAATGGGTAATGCAACAATGTTTATGTTAATGATCTTCCATTCTTTGTATCATTCGTTGTCCTCTGGTGTGTACCACTATAGTGCCCCAGTTGGAACTTGCAAAATTATTCTTCTCTCTACCTGCAGTGGTTGTGTTATTTGTTCTAGTTGTTTTTCTACTCACAGAAACACCTTCAACTCTGTGGTGCCCAACTATACCTCAACCAAGATCATTTTATATCGATCATCAATTATGTCCCAGGTCTTCGCTATGATTTCCTAGGACTTCTCTCTGATCTCGTCAATGTCCACATCAGTGAGGACAAGCTCTTATGCACGCACCCTTGGACTTATCTGCTTTCTACATTTTCCTCTTGCATGTCGCAGTTGTTGTGTCTCTCCTTCTGACAATAAAAGGTTATTCTTCTTACACTCGCACATCACTGAGGGGTTCCTCATGCTATTGCTTTGTTTCCTCTGTTTTTATCTCTACATCCTTTCCACTTGTACCTGCATCCTATAGGGTACCCTTCGTTGTTCCAACTGCTCCACCACGTGGAGTCATCCATTCTTCTAGCCATTGTTGTACTATGATGATAAAATCATATTCAATTATTAAGTATGGCAATGGGTGCCATGTCCCAGTCGGGTCCTTCATTGCCTTCACATAGGCTTTGTGGAAGTCCACTTTGAAGTTCGCAATCTGACAATACTACTTATATAAACTAGGTGACACCCTTGGATGTTGATTCACCACCATGTGTAGATCCATTTCCATCACCATAAATAAAATCCTATTCTCTATCACGCGCATCGGTTCCTTAGTAAACTAGAGGAAGGCATACCTCGTTGCCTCACAAACATCCACTTCGATAGATGGAAATTGTGAGTCTTTTGGTTCTTTCCATGCAATTAGCGTGATAATGATTATCAGTCAAGTGTAGTGGAATGTCTTCCTCTCTTCTTGTGCTTCCCTGCAGTTTGTAAAAAATTCCTTGCATAGGTAGGAAACCCAGTTGAACAAGACTCCTATGTTGCACTGCATTGCCAAAGATACTATAGTTGTAGGCACCTTATTTTCCCTGCACTTCCTCATTATCTTACCTACCAAAATGTGTGCAATGAAAAACACTCCTTTGTCATCAATGGAATTTATATCATATCCCCACGAATTCTTCACTAATACAAACTTTTCCTTCATCATTTGTGCCATCTCCTTGTCCTTATTCTTTCCCACAAATTCTTCTACAAGGTATTTTCCTTGATGAGGCAACACTGTGTTTTTTCTTATTAACATCTCATCAATGAGGATCCTTGTCCCTAGTCAAATGCATCCATCATGTACCAGTACGAGGAGTTGTCGCACATAGATTTTATTGGATGTGCTTCAGTTGAAGTGTGGCACATTTGCATATACAAGAGGCCCACTCTTTGTAATCATGTGTCCCACTCATATGGTTCTGACCTCGTGACTCCACTTTATGTGTATCGAACCTACTTTAGATATCTACTTGGTTCAAATTGAGGGTATTTTCTCTGATCGTTAAAGTCTCAGTCTTCCATCTTCAGTTGGGGAATATTCCCCAACACTTCGCCATCAAATGACACTTTCTATGACAACAATGGAGTGTACATGGTAGTTTTACCCTCCTTTGGTTCCTTAACTAGCTTGGCATTTGGTTTTCTTAGTGGCATCTATGGTGGGAGCACAGCGGGAATCTCTTTTTCCTCTGTCTCCATGCGATGAAATTTGGCCTCCTCTTCACTATCATTGATCTACTAAGGCATCTTCTGCTACATTAGTTTCCTTCCTTTATGCATAGGCTTCTTCCCCTTATCTTCTTTGTTCTTCATGTGGACTACCTCATGTGTTTTCTTCCTCAGTTATGTTCTGAGTTTTGCCCGAGAGACCTTAGCTAGTATCTTCTCCCACTTCTTTGGTTGTGGTTCTATGGGTACCTATTTTCTCGGCAACTTTTGGTGCCTTGGGGACATGGGTACCTTCACTGATTGTGCCTCCATAATACCTGCTAATCCTTTCTCTACAAATATTCCAACAAGTTCCTCAAAATGCCTCTCATACATATAGTAGCTATCTTCTCTTCACTCTTAGATGAAAATTATCAACTTCAATAGACAATAAAGTGTCAAATGTGGCACGAGATATGGTTTTTATAAAAAAATTGAATTCTAGCCTCATGATTGTGTTGGCTTATGGGGTCCTCGCCTAGGTTTAGAGTTATTTAGCCAAACAAATCCCTACACTACTAGCCCTTTCAGCATCAACCCACAAAGCATAGACTAAAGTCTCACCTGAAGCAGTATGCAGGGATGCTGGAACCAAGTTTCTGCACCCTTGAGATGTTTGACATGTCGATTTAGTCCAACTAGTTCTGTCTTCACACAGGTCATTTCGCGCACTGTTCTAACCTTTAATACCTTTGCGATCTATTATAATCGTCTTTCGTGCAGCCCTAACTAGGGGCTGAGATGCTTCTGCACTGTTAGGGTAGCGAACTGCACTATTTCCCCCAACTACACCGTGTATCTTACTTATCTTCTTAACAGATCTTAGATAACTTCACATAAACAGGTATACTATCTTGCATTCACTTAATCAATATAATTATACACGTTCTCGCATCATATAAGTATTAGAAGTGAATTTCATACCCAAGATAACATATGCATAAAGCAAGAAATGACTACATAGAAATGATAGGAAACTTCTCTTTATTAATACTTCCAATAGTTATAGACTTGACTCACCATGCACACTCAGCTGTAGGGGTCCACTCACTCAGCTGTGGACTACTAAGCCTCTACACACTCAGCTACAGAGCCTTCTCCTACTCTACGACCTATCAGCTGTGCCACATAACTATGGTCCTTGAAGGTCAGGGATAAGCTTGATTGTGATTGGTTATCCTCAAAGGAGGCCTATGATGGTCATTCTTGTCTTTTTCCTTTGCCTCGCCCATTCTCCCTTCATCTCCATTTCTTCTGCTATTCTTCTAAAAGAACCAAACAAAACTCCTTTTACTGCAAACTCTAAGCGTAAAAGCTAAAACCACATAAAACCATGCCCATATGACTCTGTACCTCCATAAACTCATCGCCTTAACCCCAGCCATTGATATTCACCTACCAATCCAATGACTCTCTGTCGCACCCGATGGAAAGCCTGCATGATTAAATTCCCACCGACTGATCATCTCCACCAGGATCAGACAGTCCTCGTACCTTTTGCGCCCATGAAGTGATGGTACAATTAACGCGCAATGGAGGGTGGTTTTCCTGTCTCCTCCACCGCCACACATCACATGATGAATGGGATCATGTGCCCTCACACTTTACTGCCCAATGTCCAACGTCAATGCGATCGAAACCACTTACTGCTTGAACCTCCATCCCTGCCTGTTAACCACCATGTGCTTTCGCCATCCGATCACTGTTGGATCTACCCACCTAAGATCTGACGGCCCACGCTCATTCTGCTCCTACTTCTTCCAAGACCTTTCAACAAACCATATTCGCCATCCATTCTCTCAATCTGATGGTCGATCTTCCTCCTTCATCCAACCCATCTACTCACCATACAGTCCACGTCCCTTGACCATTCTGTGAACTTGAAGGATGAAGGTGATTGGATACTAGCACTAGCCATAGTTGCTCCCCAACAACCACATTTAACATAAAGTATGGTCTAGGAAGGAAAGGATAGAGCATGAGCATGTAACTACATGTAGCAATTATGGAACTTCATGGATACGAACACTTTAGCTACTTAAGAGGACAAAAAAGCACCCGAGAAGATCAAATTCACCCACTAAGACAAGTAAACACACTCAGAGACTACAGGAGGCAGTTAAATGCAGTTGGTGGTCAATTACGACCCCTCAATACCTAGAATGTCCAAGTGCCTTTGTAATGAAACTCTATATATACCCAAAAACAAGAGGTAGTTAGGGTTGATAGTTGATGCTTTGATGTAAGGTTCAACTTTTGGAGACTATGACTATTTCGATACTTGCAGTGTCTCGTCTTCATTTTCAACTAATACAAGCTTCTTTTGCTATTAATTGCTCACTTTCCACTTATCTTCTCTTCTAAGATGTGCCTGATATGTTGTATTCCTAAACTCTTGATGTTTAGCATTAGAGTAGTTGTCATCCCACCTCTGTGTTAAAATATTGCATGTATCATGGATTAAGTTATTTAGGTTTCTCTTCATCTGGTGCCAGAGAGCTGTCATCCTATCTATGCACTAGTAGATTAGATTTGCAGACTTTTTTATTAGTTGCAGTCGGCCATCACATGGTCTTGTGCATCTGCTGGTGTGGTCAATATGTTCCATATTCACCCAATCTTAAACCATGAGTAGTTGGTGGTATAAAGCCTTGTAGTCTAGGGGTGTTCACACAGTCAAGCAAAGTAGAAGTGGTTATCTAGCTTAGAAAAGCATCATTCTTTTCATTCATCCATTTGCAAAAATAAGTTGAATTTATATGTTACCAGGCATCTCCGAGCTACAACCTAGGAGAATTTCTTGGAATCCTAACATAATTGGCATCGTTGTAGGGGAGAGGAGATTGAAACTCAGCTTCCCTGAGTGAACGACACAGCTCCAGCTTTGATGATAGACAAAGTCTGGACACATTTCTGGTTGTAATCATCTATCCGGTGACTCTACTGGAAGAGAAATCTAGTGGTGACTCCACATTACAGTTCTGGCTCAGTTTGTGAGACATACTTGGAGGAATCCTCAGAAATCACTAGCTGACATAGTGCCTGACCCTGAGAAGATTGTTAAGCAGAGGAAAACATCATAGAAAGGAGCATTAGGATCAAGTAAGCCTAAATGACCTTGTGTATCTCTACAAGAGAAGATTATAGCTGAGGATGTGCAGTTTGAAGATATAGAGCCTAGCATTGTTAGTGAAGAAATACTTTCAGAGGTTCATAAACCTCCTTGTCCATTTAGTTCCCCTTTGGATCTCAGTCCAAAGAGAGTCTCCCATATAGTCCATCATATTCCTTTGTCTCTGTCATCTATTTCACTACTCCCTACCATTCAAACGACCAGTATCCTTCCACCTACCCTAGTCATGGCAGGCCAACAAGCACCCATAAACATGGAAAGAATCATAGCTGCTAGGTATGGACCCCTGGTATTATCTATTCCTTTGAATGCCATGCCTACATGAGAGTATCAGAAATACATGCTTAAGTTCACTGGTATAGAGGGAATAACAGCTGAAGAACACCTTGAGTCTTTTTATAGTTATGCTGATAGCCTAGATATCAGTGAGGATGATGAGTGGATGAGAGTATTTGTCCAAAGCCTTGATGGAGAGGCTAGAAAATGGTTCAAAGAATTGGCCCCTAGGTCTATAGCATACATTGAAGCATTAGATGATGTATTCTTGAAGCATTGAGGAGATAAAAAAGACCTGCTATATTATCATACTGAGTTTGGAAACCTCAAGAGGGAAAATGCAGAATCGTTTCCTGATTTTAATAAAAGATTCAATCGTATGTATAGTAAACTACCAGCTGAAGTAAAGCCTACCCCCACCTCTACCAAACTCACTTATGCCAATGCTTTTGACTCTAATTTTTGCCTGCTATTGAGAGAAAGAAGATGTGCCACTCTAGCTGAGATGCAAGGTGCAACATTAGAGGTAGAATCTAATATCATGGTTGTAGAAAAAATCAAGAGTCATGTTGATAGAAGGAGGTAGAGAGGTGAGGCTTATTCTTCCTCTGCTTCATCTTCAGAACCTAAATTAGACAAAATGACTAAAATGATAGAGTCATTAGTTGCTGAAATATCTAAGCTAAAGGCTGAGAAGAGCTCTAGAAAGGCAAGGCTTCTAAACACATTTTCTCCCAGAAACCAAAGTTCATTTAGAAGAACAAATGAATAATTGCAGATCATTCAGAGGGGTAAAGGAGCCGGTGAAGAACAAAGGGTTAAGGATTCTTTCCAAAACGTAGTCATGAAGGGGGAGTAGTTTGAAGAAGAGGATGAAATCCATTGCATGGAAGATAAGGGTAGTGATGCCTTCTTGACACTGGCTACCTATGAAGAATCATTAATCCAGGACCAAACTGATCAAGAGTGGGACAGAGATGTTGTTCTGCAGACCGATGGACATCAAAGATATAATCTGAGGTCAAGACCAAGCAATGTCAAGGAGAATCTTATCTAGAGATCTATTGTCCCCACAGAACATTAGAACATTAAACAGAAAAGGCCACCAGTTGACCCAATCATCCTCAAAGCACCAGCTCAAGAGGTAAGAGGTCCTAACAAGTCCCCTTCCCTTTTCAACTTTGAATCAAAAGTCTAGAAGTTAAAAATATATGTGCCTCTGATAGAGCTTGCAAAGAGTGAAGTCTTTAGAAAGCCTATTCTAGATGCCCTTGAGCTGAAAGCCACACAAACCTCCATTGACTATGTCAATTTGCAAGACGACAAACCTACAGTTGTGCTTATCCCAATGACTGAACCTGCTGATGATAATTCCCCATCATTTTATGTCTCCTTGACCATTCATGACAAAATCCTTCACAATTGCCTACTGGACACGGGGGCCAGCCACAATCTGATGCCCAAAGCTGTCATGGAAGAGTTAGGCCTTGATATTACCAGATCTTATCATGATCTATTCTCCTCTGATTCAAGAAAGGTGAAATGTCTAGGGTTGGTCAAAGATTTAGCTATCACCCTAACTCAGCTGCCCATGAAGAGCATGATGATAGACATTGTGGTAGAAGATGTTCCCCTAAGTTTGGCAAGCTATTGTCCAGAGGGTGGATTAAGATATTAGGTGGGACGTTACAGAATGATCTATCTTATGCCACTGTCCCAGTCTTTGGTGGAGAAAGTAGGAGATTATATAGAGAGGCACAACTGGCATACATCATCAGTGATGTGGAGAATCCTTCTAATCATCCTATCTACATTGTGGACACTGACTTCGGGACATGCACTCTCCAAATTGAAGAATCTCAGAAGGCCTCAATGCAGCTCAAGAAACCAATAGTCCAAGCCCTGGGAGAGCAATGAATTCAGGTTTGGGAGATGTTTTTTGCTGGAGCATGTACAAGGGAAACTGTAGGAGCAGGGGTGGTGTTGATATCTCCAAAACAAGAAAGCACACATCTGTCTTTTAAACTAGCCTTCCAAGTCACCAACAATATAACAAAGTATGAGGCTCTGATATTGGGTCTTAATGTAGCTAAAGACAGAGGAATCAGAAACATAAAAGTGTTTGGAGATGCTGATCTCGTCATTTAGCAAGTGAACAAAACATTTCCAGCAAGGCACCCAAGGCTGAAAGCATACATAGATGAGGTATGGAGACTCAAAGATTCTTTTGATAATTTTTGTATCTCGTATATCCCTAGAATAAAAAATCAACTTGTTGATTCCCTTGTTGTGTCTGCTAGCATGTTTATCCCGTCTATGCCTCCTAGACTATTTTATGAAGTTTAGATGAAATATAGACCATCCTTGCCTGATAACGTCCAACATTGGAAATTTTTTGAGGATGATGATGAGGTTAAAAGGTTTCTGCAAGTCATTGATGAATTCTCTAAAATGAAAATTGATCAAGAGAATGAAGCTCTGGAGAAAAACCCCTAGCCCTAGCTTAGAAACAAAATTGACAAAGATAGCATTGTCTAGCTGCCCATCAATTAGATACCTAAAAGTCTAGTTCCCTTAGAAAAGATTTTTGACCAAAATGATGTGCCTTATAAGGTTGCCCAAAAAGAAGATCAATTTGCAGTCTATAGGCATAATATAGGGAGTCTAGATCATCCAAAATATGTACATCTATCCACCCATATTTCTTCTCCCCAAAGTTCTGAGTACCGTAATTTAATGAAGAAATTTGCTAATGTTTTGCCTGGGAATATAGTGACCCGAAAACATATGGAAAAAATATCATCCAGTATAAAATTCCTCTAGAAAAAGACACCATCCCTTTTAAACAGAAACTGAAGCCCATAAATCCTTTGCTCCTCCCTCTGATTGAAAAAGAAATCAAGAAATTGTTGGCTGCCAAAATCATATTCCCTCTCAGATATTCAAAATGGGTAGCTAACTTGGTAGTTGTGAGGAAGAAAAGTGGAGAAATCAGGCTTTGCATTGATTTCAGAAATTTAAACAAATGCCCTAAGAAAGACAATTATCCTCTACCCAAGATGGAGCATTTGCTGCAGAAAGTCTCAAGAGACAAAGTGATGCCTTTCCTAGATGGATTTTTAGGGTATAATTAGGTTGTTGTGCATCCAGATGACCAAGAGAAGACTACATTCACCACTCCTCGGGGCACTTTTATATATTCCAAGATGCCTTTTGGGATGATGAATGTTGGAGCCACCTTTCGGAGAGCTATGGATATAGCATTTGTAGGAGAGAAGGATAAGTTTATCCCTATCTACCTAGATGATATAACAATGTATTCCAATAGCCATCAAGACCATTTGCAACATTTGAAGAAAGTGTTCCTAAAGTGCAGAAAGTTTGGGATTTCGATTAATCCTAAAAAGTCACAGTTTTCTTTAGAAGAAGGCAAGTTGTTAGGACATGTTGTTTCTGCTGCAAGGGTTAGAATTGACCCAGAAAGAGTAAGATAAATATAGACCTTCTATGTCCCGAGATCAAAGAAGGATATCCAGTCCTTTATGGGCAAGATAAATTTTGTAAGGATTTTTATCCCAAATTTTGCAGAACTTGTAAAACACATTACCTCCATTCTGAAAAAGGGGTCAGAAATCAAATGGACTGATGTAACAAGAATATCTTTTGAATCCATAAAGAGAGCTATTATGGAAGCTCCTACTTTGATCAGCCTAGATTATGGCAAGGAATTCCATATATTTTCATTTGACTTTGATGACACCCTTGTAGCAGTTTTGTTGCAAGCAAATGAGGAAGGTTCAAAGCATCCAGTGGCATTCTTCAACAAAACTTTAAGGGATGCTGAGCTGAGGTATGATATCATTGAAAAGCAAGCATATGCTCTTATCAAATCTTTGAAAGCTTTTAGAGTTTACATTTTGAATTCCAAGGTAATTGCATATGTGTCCTCTGCTTCAGTAAAAGATGTCCTAATGTAGCCAGATGCTGATGGAAGAAGGGATAAATGGATTGCAAAGCTTATTGAATTCAACATAGAATTGAAGCCCACCAAGCTCGTCAGAGGTCAGGGCCTCGCTAGATTAATGGCTAAAGAAAATTGCAGAATGCTGGACATGAATTTGATGAGCACAAGTTCAGAGGATGGTCAGACAGAAGAAGAAACACTTGAACTAGGACAAAATTAGTCATTGGCAGAAAATCTAGCCTCTTGTGAATGGTATTCTACATTAGCTCAATTCTTGTTGAAGATAGAAGTTCCTCTAGGCCTTAGTTCAAGCCAAGCTAGAACTATCAAGCTCAGGGCAGCCAAGTATTGCATTCATGAAAATCTGCTCTACTAGAGGGATCCCTCTGGAATTCTCTTGAGGTGTCCGGAAAAAGAGCAATCCATGGAGGTTATGCAGTAGTTTCATTCCAGCATGTGTGGAGGGAATCACTATTGGAAAACCACAGCCCACAAGATCCTCAGAGCTGGATATTATTAGCCCACCTTATGTTTTGATGTCTTTTCATTTGCTAAATCTTGTGATAGGTGCCAAAGATTTGAAGGGAAGTAGCAATTGAAGTCCCTACCCTTAAAACCAATACATGCTAGTGGTCCTTTTCAGTAGTGGGGTTTAGATTTCAAAGAAGGAATCAATCCACATTCTAGTGGCCAGCACAGATGGATCTTAGTAGCCACTGGTTACTTCACTAAGTGGATTGAGGCCATCCCTACAAGGAAAGCTGATCATCATGTGGTCATGAAGTTCTTGACAGAGAATATCTTCACCAGGTTTGGTTGTTCACATAAATTAGTCACAAATAATGCAACATCCTTCAGGGCCAAAGAGTTGGTGGACATGTGTGACTCAATGGGCATTAAGTTAGTTCATTCCACCTTATACTACCGTCAAGGAAATGGTCTAGTAAAATCTTCCAATAAGAGCCTGATAAGGATAATTAAAAAAATATTGAGAGACAACAAAAATAATTGGGATTCTAAGCTCAAGTATGCACTATGGGCTGACAGAGTAATCATCAAGAAATCCACAGGGAATTCTCCATTCAAGCTGGTATATGGCACTGAGGTTGTATTCCCAATTCAGTTAACCCTCCCTGTGGCAAAGTTCTTGCAAGAAGAGAAGGATGGGGAAGAGGACATGTGTTACCGGGAATAGTGTCCACTCGGATACTGCTATTCCCACTAAGACTGGTAGCTATCTTAAAAACAAACAAGTAAAGTCTACTTTCGTTTTCCTTTATGAAAATAGATAAGAGGGGAACCAAGGGAGGCCAACCTTAGTCTTGTGCTTGATTTCCTCTCCTTCTTGATAGAGCTATGCCACTTCTTCTTCATCTACCCAACTACAAAGAGCACCTATGGAATCATAGCAACATACTACTATCGAAGAACAAAGATCTATATTCATAAATAACACAGGACCAGATGTGTGTTAACCATACAAATGCATATATAAACAACTACACAAGAATATGGAGGAAAAATTGAATAACTTTATTAAGATGAAAAGTAGCAAGAGGATTACAACCATATGTTCTGACCCAGCATCATCCTCTAGCTAGAAAGCCCTTCTCACTCAAGTAAAGCTTAGATCACCCAACACTATGAATGTACACCAGAAAACCAACAAACACTTCTCATAAGATACAAAATTCTAGCCTCTGGATCTCTGTGATGAGGGATCCATATTAGATGATTAAGTGAGGTAAGTCATATTCTGGGTCTTGATTAGGTCCTTTCTCTGAATAGTTCCTACTTCCACTTGGAGAATGATGATCTCTTACTCATCCCTGGTTGAAAACAGAGAGGCAAGTGTCAGAGGGGAAGCTTCTGGAAGATTCCAAGATCTTCCACCTCGCATTTTGTCCCTGCCATTTGTCTATTCCTGACCATCGCACCCTATAGAGGAGCAATTTAGTATGCATCAAACCTTGTACACTGGGAATGTGATATGCATCGCAACCTCTTCACTGGGTTTTCAGTATGGTCCAGTTTTGACCATTTATGAGCAGCTCTAGTGGAGAACTTCTGGGAGATGATGTAATCAGCTGACCTTGTTCCTTTAGGCAGTGAAGCAACACTTTTAGGGACTTAGGAGCCCTCAGTTTATGGACATTTATGATTTGGGTTGAAGTGCCAAAAAATGTCTATAACAGTTGCCCCCTAAAGCATGAGGTCGTTAATCTTTTTGATGTCGGGTGAAATGCTTTACTATGAGGATCTGAAGTTTTTTTGAGGTGAGAGGCGACCTGTAATAAGATACAATACAATACATTATCTTTACAACATTTTTTCATTATCTAGCTGAGGCGGGCATTCCCATGCTCAGTTTTATAAATTCATTTTCATGTACATAGGACAGACAATCGTCTGTGTGGCCTGATGATTTGGACTCATCATCCTTTGATTTGGATGATCATCTGTTTGGCAATGATGTACACTTGATGTCTTTATATTTCTGAATATATCGCAGCCTGGATGGATGAAACTAGATCCGGGGTCTTCAAAACTCGTTCAATCTTCACTCGGAGTACAAGTCGATCCATGTGAAAAATGTTCTGGAGTCGAACATGGAAAGACATCGGCTGATTACC
>APFE030616997.1:0-11890 GCA_000404065.3 Pinus taeda | reverse complement strand
AAAAAATCCTAATTTAACATAACTTCTACCATCAGATCATCTGCTTAATGAACGACCTAGATTGACTATGAAATTACAATATTTTACAAGGCATTTTTTCATCTATTTTTAGCTTTGGGGGTGCTGCACCCAAACACCCACCAGTGGGGGGCTCATTAAAGGTTGTCTTTGCCCCCCTGGACCCCCTAACGACTATCATATGGGTGGCGTTTCCACCTCGTTTAGGAACTGAGTTCCAATGCTACTGAGACCTCTGATTCAGGAAGATAATCAGGTTCCACAGACAATATAATATATATTGGTGTTGCTTCGATGAATGATGAAAAATCTAACCAATAACCTCCAGTCCACATTATTGAAAAGAATCTTCAACAACAATGGGATGTAATGGGGTGACTAACTTCTTATCACAACCAACACATGTTTGACATATAGGACACTTACGAGTGTAGGCATGTGAATCCTTAAATAGTGTGAGCCAATAGCAACTGACCCACATGAATTTACGAGTTCTAGTGTTGTCTATGTAGTGCCCACCAATTTTCCCATCATGAAGGTCTTTTAATACCCTTTCTAAGTCCTGTGCTTCCAAGAATATAAGTAAGACACCATTGTGGTGCTTCCAAAAAAGCACACTATGAACAAGTTGATATGATAAAGCTTTGAGGTGAATCATCCTCTTTTCTTTCATCAAAAAGTGTGAGGGGAAGGTGCCTTGCTTTAGATATTGTTGTATATCAATGTACCAAGGTGTGGCTATGTTTGTAGGGGTAGCTTGCTCAATGTTGTACATTTCAATTTCTTGTTCCCATCCAGAAAAATCCTCTTCTGGTGAATTGATTGCTTCTACTGCAAGATGATAGAGATAGTGGCCTTTTATTGTATGGAATGACTTAAATTCTAGATCATATTCTTGAAGGATTGTTATCCAATTTTCCCTCCTCTCATCCAACTCCCATTGCACAAAAAATGCTCTAACCATTGGGTGAGGCAAAAATATGATAACATGACCTTTCAAGAAGTAAGGCCTAAAGTGTTTCACCGCCTTGTAAACTGCCTAGGTTTTCTTATTGATGGCAGAAAAATTCAATCTAGATCCCTGTAGGTCAGCACTCATAAATAATATTGGTCGCTCACTTCCTTGATTGTCCTTCTAAGTAAGAACGACTACAATATATGTATCAAAAGAAAAAGTATACAACAATAAATCTTTATTAAAGTCCAGAATATACAATGATGGGGCATCGACAATCCCTTGTTTAATCTAGGAAAAACATATTCTCCCTTTGATCCCATTTGTAAATCACATCCTTCTTGATCATCTATTGTAAAGACTTCACAATCTGTGCCTAATAAAAGATATATTTCCGGAGAAATTTAATTTCCCCCAAGAAGGATTACATGACTTCCTTGTTCACGAGAAAGGTAATCTGAGCAATAGTCTTGACCGACTCGAGGTCCACTTTAATCATTGCTCTTAGCTATAATACGTCCCAAGAGGTTGCCCTCAGACACTCTGAATATTATCTTCTTTGGATTTAAAGATATACCATATTTTTGACACCACTCAAATATTTTCCTTAGATGACAAAAGTAATTGCATCTTTTCCTTGAAAATATTGTATCATCGTCTAAGTACATGACCACACTTTGTATGATCAGTCCACAGAACACAATTTCCATAGCCTATTGAAATGTAGCACCCGCATTTATAATTCCAAATGGAATTCACCGAAAAGTGAATGTACCCCATTTAATACTCAATGCAGTTTTTAATCTGTCCGGTTTCACTACTAGAACTTGGTTGTATCTAGAAAACTTTTCCAATAGCGAGAACGTCTCTGACCTAGACATTGTTTAGAGTATCTGCTCCATATATGGCATGGGATAATTATCTTTGTTTGAGGCCTAGTTAAAATTGTAAAAATCAACACATAAACATATCTCTCTAGTCTTCTTTTTGACAGGAACCAAATTAAAAATCTAGGTATAATGGCGAACTTTAAATATGATCCAAAATTCTAGCAATTTCCTTAGTTCTTTCTGAATCAGGGGATCAAGCGTAGGATGAAATTTTCTCAACTTTTTTTGAAATGGCTTTACCCATTCCTTGATAGGGATCACTTGTCAGATAATGTGTGTATAGTAGGTTTTCAAATCATCATATGTCCACGCAAGCACATCTTAGTACTATTTGAAAAGACGAACAAAGGCCGTTTGTTCTTGGTGAGAACAACATGTACCGAGGTTCACATATTTTAGATCTTCCTTGGTGCATAAATTAACTTGTTCATGTAGAAATGTGGAATTGTGGGTCTTGGCATTGTTTAGTCCCTTAAAGTAGTTATGCGGGTCATAAAGCTTTTAACAAATATATCACGCCCGGTATGGGGTTCCCTTTATGTGACTAAGCCGATTCCTGCAAATCCCTTTTGTGCTCATCTTAATTAATCGAAATGTCTTTTAACATGTCGACATTAGCCATGAAATCCAATATTTTCTGGTCATCATTGAAAAAACACAAATTAGTAACATTATTAGGTATGGATGGCTTATAATTAATATCAATAGAAAAACCATCTCTAAGTGGTGGTAACCTAGTAGCAACATTAATTAATGTGTCAGTGGCTATGTTGTGAATCCTAGGAACAAAATTAATATTAAATGCTTGAAAGATAGAAATCAAATGCCATACCTCTTGTTGGTATTTTTTTTTTAGATTAGGTGACACACAATGAATAATATTCAGTACCTAATGTGTAACAATGTTGAAGGCTACTACTACTACTCCTAAAGGGGGTTGCCTCATGAGGGCTGGGAAGATAGAAGGTTTGGGGGTGGGAAGTGGGAGATTAGGGTGAACTGGGTCATTCTTGTGACTCAACTCTTCAAGTCCAGTCCAGGGTGGGATGGTACAATTAAAGCCCTAACTAATAAGTGCCAAGTGGATTTCTTTTTCCATACCCCATTCCTTGTTAAGATGAGATATTCACAAGGATGTGTAAGTAGGCTCGACCAAAGGGAAAGGAAATCTACCTTCCTTCTTAGACTTTGGCAACACTGGCCATCCAATCTGCAACAAAGTTAGTTGAATGACGCACGTGACTTACTTTGGATTCCTCGAAATTCAACATAGAGAGCTTTCCTATTGGACTATGCCTTCCATTTCCCATGCCTCTCTTATATCCTTGCCACTGATCAAAATGATTAGGAGCTAGGAATGCCCTTCTATTTACAATCTCTGTATGCCTAAAGACAATGCCACTTCTAGGCCTTTGATAAGAGCAACACCCTCTGCTTTATTTGACTAAACCCCACTTATAGCTTGAGGTATGGAAGTTAGTTAGAGCTCGGACAAGAGTCACATAGCATTAATGTTCTTAAGCTTATGAATGTGAAGCTGCTTCTTTAGAAAGATTATGACGTGTACCACTGTGATCATGGTGTAGGAGGTTGCTTCCACCCACTTTGTCCAAGAAGCGATAGCCACCAAGATGTATTCATGTCCAATTGGTTGCCTTCGAGTTAACCTTCCAATGAGATATAAGCAATATACTGAAAAGGGACATGGTGTGGATGCAGAAGAGGAAAGGTATCTCAGGAAGGTCCATTTTGCAGGCTTTGTCTTCCGCGATGTAGTGGAGCATTGAGGGGAATAAAGAGACAGGTTCATGAAGAGAAAGCGAGCAAGGAAGGGTCATGGTTCATAATTGCAACACTTTGCAATTTCACTCGTTGGACCAGAAACTGGGTCAACAGTACTTACAAGTGCAGAGCCTTGGACACCTTAACTAAAAGGTTGGACCGAACCTCCTTCAGGGTATCTTATGAATCATCTCAGTCAAATGGCGGGGGTCATGGAAGAGGAGGGTTACGAGGGGGGGGACTGGTGGGTTGCCTATTACCTTTAGCACTTCCACTTTAAGATCTATGGATTTCTTTAATCCCAATATAAGTTATTTGTATTCTACAATGTTATTCGCGCACTCAAATTCCAATCAACATGAAATCATAAAATTGTTATTTCGAGGGTTAATCAGAATGCAACCGACTCCAAAACCCTCCTGTGTTTTCAAACCATCAAAATACAAAGTCCAAATGTTAGTAGCAATCAAGTTGGTTTCTACACTAGTACTATTTACATCTACATTACAAAGGCCATTTGCACCAATTGTATTGTAAGGAAGGAGTTCCAACTATGTATCTGGTGGTACAAGGGATGGCTTTGCAAGATAACATCCATGATCAACTTCTAAAAACAATTTTCAAAATTTACTTGTGCAAAGATAATCGGTTCATTATGTGCCTCAAGCATCGTAATGGTATGCTTCATAAAAGGTTCACTCTCGACTCAAATCTGATTTTTCTTTCCCTTATAAGGAATCCACAAATATGACCAATTAGTAGCAAAGTATCGTTGCAATTTTCTAGACCAATATCTACATAAAAGCAATCCATAAGCTTATCAAATGTCCATAATAACAATATAAATACATTGGTGACCTCTATGATAAGAAGATAAATGAATTATAACATTATTCAATTCACCAATTTCTTGCACTAAAGATATATCTAATTGTATGATTTTGGCGTCAGTCGTTTCCCACTTTGCATTGATTTTATTTTCAACAGCTAAAGGCATAACCTTCACAGACACACCAAGTCCAACAAGGATATTATGGATGTTATAATTGAAAATTTAAAACATTAAAATAAAAGGGGGGCAAGTAGATTTAGAACTTGTATTAGTAGCATTAACTACCGATTTGAGAATAGTGGGAGACTTATCGAATGAAGCTTGGGAAGCAGAAATTGTCTTACTCGACGAATGATGGGATGAAAATGCCTGGATGATCTAGTCACATTGGCCTGCCAACTTTTTTGTAGTATACCTAGGGGGATAGTATGGGTTACAGAGGGAGGTACCCAAGGGAATAATGTAATAATGGGATAGGCCATAGTCATAAATAAAGTGGTTAACCCATATCATGTAAGGGACCACAAGTAGTTAGCAATAATGTAATAAACCCATTGTATTAGATAGATGGTATTGAGGGAACCAAGGCAATGACCCATGGTATTGTATGTATGAGGCCTATATAGAGGCTATAGACTCCCCATTGAGAGATGTCAAGGAATATTGTATGGACAAGCATATGGCTTGTGGAGTGTTCTCCTTCCTTAAGGAGTGATTGTATGGCGTTGCCCTACCTTAAGGGTTTGATCAATAAATAAGCATTTCTATCTATATTTAGATCTTGTTATTTTTGATGATTATTTACAGTTATTGGGTATATTGGTACATTTCATTTATTTTCAGGGCAGATCTATAACATTTTTTAGCTCATAGATAAAGATATTAGCACAAGATATCTTCATGTATTCAAGAACATTATAATCTATATCTTCATCTTGGGTAGGGTGTGATGAAGTGGTGGGTGGGGTATCTTTGTTTGGTACCTCAAGAGTGATAGACTTGTACTTATTATTCCTGGAAACATTATTCTAAAGCTAAGTACTTCCGAGCTTAATATGAGTGCTCTAAGTAGGATTAATAGGAGGTAAAAAATTTCTCAACAATTGCTTCCTCACATCTTGTTTAGGCACCGACCCTTTGCTCCTCAAATTATATTGCTTAGTTGGTTGTTGAGAAGGATCTTCACTCACATGGGGCTCACTAGTACCTTGTCAATCATTATTCATAATAATATAAACTATGAAAATTGAATCACCATCACTTGTGTTCTCCTCTATCGAGGTTGGTTCATTAGTCTCTTGAGTCTGCTCTGAATGCCCTTATGCTAGCAAACTTTCTATAATGTTGGAAACCACAACATTCATGTTATGTTTCCATTATGGGCATGCTTTTCAGAATGCGCTTCTTGATGAAAAGTACAATAATTATTCATGCCCATATTCTCAACAGTAAATACAACATTAAACCTTTGTGTAGACTTGGTCAGTTGGTTGATGTTCTTCTTAAAGTACGATTTAAAGGACTTATTGTTAGTAGTACCCTCACTTGACTTCCTTTTGAATTTAGATACTCTGTTGGTCACATTAGAGAAATTTTAAAGTATAAAATGGCTCTCTTAAGGAATATTATAAAATAATAGTGGAAATAATAAAACAAGATTAGATTACATCATCAAATTTTAGAGGGAAAAAAGAAAAAAATTGTTTTTTCAACTCGTTTTTCAATTTATCTCCCTACAATATTACTCAAATTTCAAGTAGGGTCACTCGTTGGATGAATAATTTAATTCCTCATCCAAGGAGTACCCATGTTGGATACTTTTGATGGACCCCGCTACATGAAAAATGAGAAATACATGAAAAAATGTGATTGCAATCACGTTTTTTTTAATTTATTTCTCATTTTTCATGTAGTGGGATCAATCGAAAGTATGAAAAACTGGTACTCCATGGACAAGGAATTAAATTTCATCCAATAAGTTTTCCCGGTCGAAATTTGAGTAAAACTATAGGAAGATAAGTTGAAAATACAAGATGAAAAAATAATTTTTTTTTTTTTTTTAAACTTTTTTTTTTAATCTTTTTACTTTTTAAATCCAAAAATGGTGTCATCCCCCATGGTTGACATCATCATCTTGAATCCTATTAGTTCTTATAAAGTTGATTTTGGTTGTACATTTTTGTTGTGAGGCCCATTTTTTAGCTCAAAATTTCTCTAATGACAACTTCAAGGACTTAGTCAAGCTTTCCATGTCAAAAGGATCTTTCTCTTTAGTCTTAGTGGAAGAGGCTTGGGAATTCTTACTAGTGTCTTTGGAGTCCTTTGAATATTTATGATTAGCAATGACTCCAATGTACCTTAAGTCCTTGTCAACATCAATTGCCTCCGCAAAGTTAAGAGCCAAAGTTTCCTTCATAGCTCATTTCACAAAAATGGAAATGTTAGTGGGCAAGGAAGTAATATAATAATCCTTAGTGATTGAATCATGAGATTGCACATCAGTGGGGAATTTATTCAAAATACAAGTAAATATTTGATTAAAATATTTAACCTTTCATTCATCCCCCATACAGAGAAAATTTTAGGGGCTAATATTCACAGGTGGGTTAATTTTTCATGTTTTTTCCAAAAAAAGAGATTCACCAATTTCCATTTTTCCTAAAAATAATTCGCCCAAATTTTATAGTATAAAAGTATTTTACCTTAGAAATCTAAATATTTAACGCAAAAAAACATTAAATGTTTTACAATTTTCATATTATGGACTAGTATTATTCGCCAAAGTTTCTAACTTTAAAATAAACTTTCACTGTTAAAATTTTCCCTTCCCCCATCTTAATGTTAGAGTTACTTAAATAACATGGTAGGAGTTTTATCATCAACAAAATTTTCTAAGAACAACTATTTAAACTCCCTCTAGTTATGAACTGAATTAGGTGGAAGGCTATGGTACCATACTAATGCTTTACCCTCAAGAGTGTAAGGAAATAATCTACAAGCAACATCATCAAAACGTACCTCTAACATCCTTAGATGTAAGTAGAAGTCATCAATGTGATCTTCAACCTTCTCTTTCTTGTCTAGATCATACTTGGTAAGAAGCTTTTCCAAGTCCTTGGTTAAGCGATGTAGGTTTCCTGGAAGAGAAAGAGGCCCTTGGGCCATCTAATCTATTTGGTCATTGGCCATGTATTCATTCTCCTCCTCCTTTTCACTCTATGATTATGAAGAATCTTCTCCTTTGTTGTTCACATTTTTGTTCTTATTCTCATTTTTTGAAAATAAAATATTACATTCCACAAATTGTGGAAAAATACTTGTAGAATTGAGACTTCTGTGATTCATCATAGTTATACGAAGAGCTTCGGCGTAAATCACATGAAAGAGACCTTTGTCGACGCGTTTCGAACCAACTTTTGTGGTTCATCGTCAGGACAAGTTGAAGATCAGATCCAGCTTAGCACGTTTAAATAGTGTATGCAGAGACTCCAACGGCTATATTGCCAACGACTAATTTTGACCTAATGACCCAAGTCAGACCTAACTACGGAATCTCTGCATCTCTTCAAAAAGGCTAGATCTGTTTTCAACTTCGAGACCTGCAAGCGTGCCCGTTCAAATTGGTGAACTTTAGATGCGATGGCTATACCGTGCAGGGAAACAATTGTAGAATTGAGACTTCTGTGATGAATCACAGAAGTCTCAATTCTACAATTGTTTCCCTGCACGGTATAGCCATCGCATCTAAAGTTCACCAATTTGAACGGGCACGCTTGCAGGTCTCGAAGTTGAAAACAGATCTAGCCTTTTTGAAGAGATGCAGAGATTCCGTAGTTAGGTCTGACTTGGGTCATTAGGTCAAAATTAGTCGTTGGCAATATAGCCGTTGGAGTCTCTGCATACACTATTTAAACGTGCTAAGCTGGATCTGATCTTCAACTTGTCCTGACGATGAACCACACTATTTGGTTCGAAACGCGTCGACAAAGGTCTCTTTCATGTGATTTACGCCGAAGCTCTTCGTATAACTGTGGAAAAATACATTAAAACATATGACTCTTGTGGTGACACTTTGAGAAGTTGTGACTTTTTTGACGATGACATAAGACTTGATTGTAGTGCATTAATGCCAATCTCTTCTCTTCATTGATTTGTCTTCAGTTCTTAGATACTTCATACTCCAAAGGGGTTGATCATAATATTAGAGTCTTCCATGTCATATTGACCTCCATCCTTTTGTCGCAATTCAATGTTCCTTTGTTTCCTTGTATGATGGTCTCTTTGATCTTTATCCCCAGAAGTGTCTTATTACAACATCTCCTTGAGGTCCTCCTTAATCATTATCCTTCCATTTTAAAATGATAACACTGACAAATGAAATTCACTCATGACAAGGCAATATCAGTCCCCAAATCACCTAATCTACCTTATTTCTCATGCAACATGTTGATTGTGACAGGATATTGCACAAGGGTTGAGGAGAGAGGAATTATTGAGCACAATGCATAGTGACAGGAGGCAAGGAGTGAGGGACTATACATTTTTATTATACAATACATAGTGGGAAAGGGTAGGCAAGTCAGTGATTGCACATTGGGTAAGTCCAGGAGGCAAGGAAGGACTACCCACTCACTAAAAATGCACAATGCGTTGTTCTTGAAGGAGAGGGTCTAAGGTATGTGAATTTATACACTACAAGGACTAAGGGATGGACCCACTACTCACTAGAAGTGTGTAGTGCATAGTGAATGCAAGGTTGGATGAGGGATTGTGCAGTAGGCAAGGAGGCATGACTGGGAACTATGACTGTGCAATTCACAATGGCTAATGGATATGTTCAATGTACTACGCAGTTGATCACTGCAAGGGTCCTGAAGAGGCTCCACTATCCATTATGATTGTGCAATGCACATGGCATGGCAGGGCTAATCATAACTGTGGATTAATCAAGTGCAACTAGCAAGATTGAGTGACTAAGCACTGTAATTTCTCATTATGTAGTTGACGGAGTTTGTCGTTTAGGATTGTGCAGTGCATAGTTCCATGAGGTAGGGGTATCATCCCTATGGCTTAGGACTACACAATGCATAGTTTTTAGAGAATGAAATATTAATTTGTGATTGGGCAAGGTGAGAGGATAGTGAAAACTCTGAAAAATGACCAAGTGTGGGATTAGTGAGGCAAGAAGGTGAGAGTGAAAGCATATAACAAGATTTGAATATGATCACACACTCATAAATAATCAAACACATAACAAAGATATACTTAGCACCCAAAAACAACATGTATTCATTGAAACAACAACAAAATTATGCTTACCTCCAAGTGCGACACTTAAGATATACCGTTGTGACACAAGTGTATACTATGAAGAGAAAGTGCACAATACCCCAGAAATGAGTCAAATTCATGTCCCCATGATATATAGGATCCATTAATGCAATAGAATGCATTGGAGCTACCTATTAAAGCTACGTCAGAACTATTTTCTTACAAAGAACAATACTTACCCTAACGAAAGAAAACATTTTGGATTTAATTAGAAAGGGACTTGAAAACTTTGAGAACAAGTATTAGATTACTCTAATAACTCAAAATAACAATTCAAATGAATAAAGGGAGGCTACAAAATTTGAAAGTAGGCCAAAATTTGGAGGGTGTTGTAGCAACAACAACAACATGTTGTCCAAAGCCATGGCACTCTTTTCTATCTTCAACTATCTATCCTTTTGTTCTAGATGTTTCCTCATTGAGACAAATTAAGCCTCAATATTTTCAACTTGGCCCTCACTCTCTTTTAATTGGTTCTTCTTCGTAACTTTATTTATTTTAACTTCCTCTTTTTGGATATTCAAGCTGAGGATTTATTCTCTGAGCTCATTCTCCTTCTCATAACAATTACTCAACAAATTTTCATTGTCTCTACACATAGTTGTCAACCTACTTCAACAATTAGCTTATTTATTACCACCATGGATGACTCAAGTTCAACTTTGAGAATCATAACATTGTCCTCTTGACTATTGAAATTTGTAATTTTAACACCATATCCATCTAAATATAGAAAAGAAATGACTCACCATCATTTTTACCCGCAAATCTACTATATTGTAACACCTATGGTTCTCTTGTGCCTTCACCTTCATTTTTTGATTTCTGCTTTTGATGATCTGTTGAACTTGCACTAGGGGGATGGATATCCTTTGTCTAAGAATATTTTGTCTGAGATACCTTCTTCTTTCTCTTCTTCTCGATCTCTCCTTTACTGCTACTCTTGTTTCCTCCATACAATATTGACAATATGTCCCATATGTCTTTATCATATGCGATATCCACTTCATTTTCCATATCTACATTACAAATATTATTGTAGATCACACATTTAACTTGACCATTCAACTGCTGCATTTTAGAAGCGAGGGGACCTTTTCCATATTATTCACATACTATCTTCCAAGCATCATATCCATAATCTATAAATTCATATTTAACCTTTTCTTTCCATACCTGATAGCTAGAAATATTGAGTAGAGACACTCCTCGATCCATCAGATTTTTTTCTTTTCAAAATTTACTAAATATTCTTTCTAATTGTTAAGCTACACCTCAATACACCCTCTTTGATACCAATTAGTTGGAGCTTGATATTACTAATGGGGAGGTGGGGGAGTTAATCAATATTGCGCTTTATGGATCAAAGTTCACACCCTTTTGCCTTTTCTTTACAATAACTGATCTTTTAATGATTAACAATACATCACAATGTATTAGTAACAAATAACCCATACATAACCAAGATCATATGAGCAACATATAGAACATCGTGGAACATAGATCATTAAGGAAAACTATCAACACATGAGACACTAGGTGTTAGGAGGAGAACCTTCTATGAGAAAAACATCTGACTACTTTGTTTCCTTTTTTTTCTTATTATTAAAATCTTCTTCTTAAATCATGCAGTAGACGCCACTAATGTGCAAGCCCAAACTTGCAATGCATGTGAGAAACCACTCGATCTAGACCACTACTTGATAGAAGCCACCACTTCCTCAACTATGTAGTCCCCAACCTACAGTAGGTTCCTACCTCCAATAGTTTCTCTGGTCACCATTGAAAGGAAGCCACCACTCCCTGAGTAAGCTATCACTTTCCACACTAAAGGCCCCAACCTACCTCCAACACCACTCCCTAAGCAAGCCACCACTTGCCACACTAACGGCCCCAACCTTCAAACTCTTGTGGACCACATTTCATACATTTTTATACTGGTTCCACTATTCTCTACCTAATCATCTATTATGATCCGGATTTAAACAGGAACGCAACAAATTACAGAGATAACCATAAACACAAAGATGCAGCAGAAATAATACTTCATTTCATTAATGTAAAATATTGAGATATGCTTAC
>APFE030616993.1:0-14788 GCA_000404065.3 Pinus taeda | reverse complement strand
AGAAATTTTAATAGTTGATAATAGGAAGCAGAAAACCATAAAAGATTACACTACTCTAAATTACATAAAGTATTTGTTGCCTAAAATATCACTTATAATAACTTTAAAGAAATTTTAATAGTTAATAATAGAAAGCAGAAAACCATAAGAAGATTACACTACTCTAAATTACATAAAGTATTTGTTGCCTAAAATATAATTCTCAATAATTAAAACTTAACATTTCCAATTAAAGAAAACCAAAACCGAAAAAGAGTAATTCAATTATATTGATATTGAAGTTACATGAAAAATGAGCTAAGAAAGAAATAAAAACATATCACGAGCTTTGTTTCTATACCACCATTGCTTCTCCAATTAACCCTTTAATATCAATTGAATTGGTGACGGAGAAAAGATGCTCAATTATATTAATGTAATATTAATTGAACTGGTGACAGATAAAAGATGATAAATTATATTAATTAAATTGTTGACCACCAAAAGCGTATCAATTATATTGAATGAATTAATAGGGAAATACAAACATATAACGAGCTGTCTCTCTACAGTTACTGCTTATAATATTAATTGAATTGATCACCTCCACAAGCAGTGTAGGACAAAAGCCGTGTGCCAAGATTACAGAAAGTACTATATACTGAAAATTCAAATTGAAGTTTGAACCTTCCAAATTTGAACGCATGCGGATAGATGACGTAGTTGCGTAGATAATTTATTGAAAATCATTTCATGAAAAGAAAACCCAACTTTATATACCTAAAATTCAAATTGAAGTTTGAACATTCCAAATTTGAACACACTCGGATACATAACTTGGTTGAGTAAATAATTTGTTGAAAAGAAAACCCAACTTTTTATATGAAAATTTCAAGAAAAGCATCTCATGTTTTTTCGTTAAACTATGATCCACTCTTCCTTTAACGGATCACATCTTTTTTCAGATACATTGCTTTTTCCAGATATTAGGGATCGCTTGTAACTTTGAAATACATGATGTTATCTTCTATAGTCGAAAAATCTCTTCTATCTATCATGTGTATTTGATCTTCTAAAACACCCGAAAAAACACTTCCAAAATTAACACACTTCCTCTTCTACCTATCATCTCTTTGTCTGCCTTTCACGTCACAGCCTTTCATTGTCTGGGAAAAGCTGATAGGTACTTGGAGTACCATCTCCATCTTCCAATTCATACATGCTGTGAAGCCGACATTCCCAAACCTAACTGTTAACTCCTTGAAAGTAACTACTTCCTCGTTCTTTTGAGTTGAGCGGTTGAGGAAACTGAGATCTCGATTATCTTGACGAAATTGAGATCTCGATTTAGTCGTATTTATGGGCGCACAACCAATAAATCAAAATTAAGTTAAGATATTGATACTACTGTTTCTAGAAGCAAATGTCTTATTTCTGAAATACAGTTTAATCATTGAGGGTTAACTATTCATATAATTTTTCGTTGAGCACAATTTAGTGTTCTTGCCAATTCCACTCAATAGTTGAGCCGAGGTTGCCTGCAAAATTTGTCATCGACGGCCGCGGTGTGGCAATCAAATAAACGAAGATTTGCTCAGTTGCGTGTGCATGTGTACTTACCTAGACGCTTTCGATCTTGCAACGTCTAGGTAAATCCGTATATCAAGAAAATATGCACTGTCTGGTTATTTTTTGTACTGATTCAAATAATTATTTACCTCGTAGTTAGTCATATTTATGTGTAAGGCACTGATTTCTTTTCCGCCATAGTAAATCATGACGGTTTATTTCTCTGCTATGACGGTTTATCTTCCATGGCAGAGATGGCTTTGAATTCATCGAACTCACCATGCGATGCCTGCAAATTCCTAAGAGAAAGTGTAGAAAGTGTAGAAAGTGTGCAAATTTAACAATGCTCACAAGATCTTCGCAGCCAGCAACGTGGACAAAATTATCAATGATTTGGAGAGTCACCAGCGGGAGAGGAAGCCGAAGCTCGTTATGGGTGGGTTGGAGCAATCTGCATCCGCCAGAGATAGGTGCAGCAGCTACAGAAAGCATTGGCGACTGTTCATGCAGATCTCCTTCATTACATCTCTGCAGTGGAGCCTGTTCTTAATCTACATAGTCCAGACTCCACGCTGCCAGCTTATTCCAAAGTTCACATGATTCATGCCGCAGCTAGCGAACAACAACAGGAAAATTTAATGGAATTTTCTAATTCTAGAGAAGAGCTACAGCTGAATAAGGAGCAGCTTCTAGAATTGGCCTTCAGAATCGGCGGTTCCTGGATGCTGGCCTTGCTGCGCTAGGTATGATAAATGATGCCTATGCCATCGACTACGGTAGGGGCAGCAGGCCAAGAAATTTTTGTATTTGCATTTTGGAAGTGTTTTGTCTGGTGTATGTCAATGTTTTTTGTGCCTGTGATTCTGTTAGTTATTTTGTTTTTCTTTGTATGTCTCTGAGTTGTGTGTATGTACCTTGTAGCTTTTGAATAAGGAAGAGTGGATCTGAATTTGACCAAGACGATCAGGGATGTAAGGATGATATTTGTTACAACCATGACAGGTATTTATTTCATATTCTTATTCATGTTTTATTCTTTTGTTTTGATTGCATAAATTAGAATAGTATTTTTAATTTTCTTGTTCTTTATTTCTACTTTACCTCTTTCACTACTTCCTTACTATTAATTTTTTTAAATCTTTGTGCTCTCTTATTGCTCTTTACATCTCATTAACATCTTTTTGCTCTCTTCTTGTTCCACAGGCAATTTCATTAATTTTTCTTAATTTTTAGTTTTCTTTCAACCTTTTTGCTCTCTTCTTGGTCCTAAACCCTTTAGATCTTTTTGCTCTGTTCTATTTGATCTTATTGCAATATTCTTTGTCATAAAGTTTTGAAAGTATTTTTAATTCTGGCTTTTATTCTGTAAATTGTTTCTCAAACTCTGCTAAAGCTTTTCATAGGCAACTCTATATCATTCCCTATTTCATATTTCCAGTTTTTTTGCTCTTCCAACCCTTTGCATTTACTTCACAATTGATGAATCCTACTACCACCTTCATAACCTTAGAGACTCCTCCACATATCTTGACTATCTACTTCAACTGGTTAGGAGGTAGTTGCTTCTCACTATCATCATCCATTGTTTTCTTGAAAGGATCTCATGCCTCTTCTTCAATAGGCTATAATTCTCTTTTTACTCCTTATTCTTACGGAGTCCCTCAACATCAATTTAATTTAGGTATTTTAAATTTTTATATAAACTATTTCCTTACATTTCATTCTTTATTTTTTCTTTTTCTTTTTTTAAATATTTGATTTATTCAATAAATAATTATATTAATTTGGTTTATATATAACAAATAAAATTAATATCATATAATTAAAGCTGTTCTATATTCTATCTTATTTGATTTATGTCATTTATATTTATATGGTTATTAGTGTTTTTTTTACTTAATTCTTTTATTTGAATTGTTTAGTTATATTTGTGTTTGTATAATTATTTATTGATTTTAAATTATACAAGAATATTTTTGTAAATTAAATGTTTTGATTTATAACTTATTATTCTATTGTATGTAATTAATTTTTTTTTGGAAATGGGATGATATAAGATAATTTATTCATGAGTATATTTTTATTTTTATTTTTATAAGATATGTGAAATGAATGCGGTTGTTTATTTAAATGTGAAAAGAGGCATAATTTTTTTTTTTTAAATGTACCCATAAATTGTATTTTTTTATAATATGATATATTTGTTAGATGAAATGACATTAATATTTATGTAGAGACATCGTTTTTTATTTATAACGAAATGTATATGTTGGTGTATTTTATGTGTTTCTTAAATGAAAGAAATTTTTGTTTGTTTATGTGATATGATTGTTGTGCTTTTGCTAATCAGATAATATGATTGCATTGAAAGAAAATATGATGTTGACAATTGTTTGCATGTTTAATGTGTATATATTTTGGCATGTATTTGTTTTATTCTTTTAAGATGATATAATAATTGTGCTTCTTAGATAATATGACGATAATTGATTTCTGAATTATAAGATGTTTTTCTAGCTGCATGATGTGGATTGTATTTGTTAAATGATATGATTATGATAATGATGATTATGCTTTTTTGTTAGATGTCATGCTTTATGTTGTTTAATGATATGATGCTGATAATGAGAGAGAGAGAGAGTAGGGAGAGAGGGGCAGGGGGTGAGAGAGAGAGAGAGAGAGAGAGAGTAGGGAGAGGGGGAGAGAGAGAGGGAGAGGGAGAGGGAGAGGGAGGGAGAGTGACAGAGGAGGTAGGGAGAGGAGGAGAGATAGAGCGATATATATATATATAGAGAGAGAGAGAGAGAGACAGAGAGAGACAGAGAGAGAGAGACAGAGAGAGAGGGGGCAGGGAGAGGGAGGAGGGATATACAGAGAGATATAGTTAGGAGTTGAGGGCGGGAGAGGGTGAAGGTGATATGGTGGGAGAAGGGAAGAGGGAGAGGGAGGGAGTGTGTTGGGGAGGTAGGGAGAGTTGGAGAGATAAAGTGATAAAGAGTGAGAGAGAGTGAGAGAGGGAGGGAGGGAGAGGGAAAGAGAAGAGAGGGGTGAGTGTGGGATAGAGACAGAGGGAGAGAGGAGAGTAATATGGCAGGAGAGAGAGAGAATGAGAGAGAGAGAGAGAGAGAGGTGGAGGGAGAGGAGAGAGAGCCAAAGCTATAGAGAGAGGGCGAGGGGAAGAGAGACGGAGAGGGATGAGGCAGGAGAGAGGGAGGAGGGGAGATAAAGGGGGAGAGAGATGGGGAGAGGGTGAGGGGGAGATAGGGGGACAAGGAGAGGGATAGAAAGAGGGTTGGACATAGTTGGAGAGGAAGAGGTGGAGTGAGAGCTGGAGGGGAAGTGAGAAGGAGAGCAGGACGGGGTGACAAAGGGGCAAAGAGAGATAGAGACGAGGAGGAGAGGGAGAGATAGAGAGTGGGTTATATGGCTAGATAGATAGATAGAGAGAGACAGAGAGAGAGAGCGGGGGTGGATAGAGCATAGAGCAGGACACTTTAGTAAATTCTTTTAATAAACACTTTAAAAAAATTTCAAAACTTTTGTTAAATTTTTATAAAATTCTTAGGGTGTAGGTTTTAGGGTTTAGTGTTTATAACTCTTCAGTAAATTTTTTTAATAAACACTTAAAAAAAGTTACAAAACACCTATTAAAATGTTATAAAATGTTTAGGGTTTAGGGTTTTAAAATGTTACAAAACACTTGTTAAATTGTAATAAATTGCTTAGGGTTTAGGGTTTATAACAATTTAGTAAATTCTTTAAATAAACACTTAAAAAAAGCTACAAAAATGCTTGTTAAGATGTTATAAAATACTTAGGGTTTAGGGTTTAGGTTGGGAGTGTGAGTATTAGGGTTTAGGGTTTATGGTCTATAATGCTTCAATAAATTCTTTTAATAAACACTTATAAAAATGTTAAAGAATGGTTTTTAGTGTTTAGGGTTTTTTTGGGATTTTTAGGGTTTATGTTTTTTTAGAGTTTAGGGTTTAGGGTTTTTTAGGGTTGAGGGTCTTTATGGTTTATGGTATTTTTAGGGTATTTACGGTTTTTTAGGGTTTAGGGTTTGTAGTTTAATGTTAAGGTTTTAGGGATTATGGGTTTAGGGTTTATAGAACTTAGGTAAATGGTTTTAGTAAACACTTAAATAAAAGTTACAAAACACATTTTAAAACGTTATAGAATCCTTAGGTTTTAGGATTTGAGGTTTACGGTTGAGGGTTTAGGGTGTAGGTTTAGGAGTTTAGTGTTTAGAGTTTATAAGACCTTAGTAAATGCTTTCATGCTTTAGGATTTAGTGTTTAGTTATTATAAGACCTTAGTAAATGATTTTAGGGTTTATCCTTTAGGCTTTAAACATTAAGATATAGGGTTTGGGGTTTGGGGTTTAGGGTTTGTGTTTTATAACAATTTAGTAAATTCTTTTAATAAACACTTAAATAAAAGTTACATAATGCTTTCTAAAATGTTATAAAATTCTTAGTGTTTAGGGTTTACCATTTGGGGTTTAGGATTTAGGGTTTCAGGTTTAGGGTTTAGGTTTTAGGGCTTACGGTTTAGGATTTATAACACTAAAGTTACAAAACGATTTTAGGGTTAAAGATTTATAACACTTTAGTAAACTATTTTAATAAGCACTTAAATAAACGTTTAAAATGCTTTTTAAAATGATATAAAATGATTAGGGTTTAGGTTTAAGGGTTTGGGGGTTTAGGGTTTAGGGTTTAGGGTTTAGGGTTTATGTTTTAAGGTTCATAGCACTTTAGTAAATGATTTTAATAAACACTTCAATAAAAGTTACAAAACACTTTTTAAAATGTTATAAAATTCTTAGAGTGATTTAAGATTTAGAGTTTATGGTTCCAGTTTTGGGGTTTAGAGTTTCGGTTTTAGTGTTTAGGGTTTAAAAGTTACAAATAGTTTTTAAAATGTTATAAAATTCTTAGGATTTAGCGTTTAGGGTTTAGGGTTTATAGCTTTTTAGTAAATGTTTTTAATATAGACTTAAATAAATGTTATAAATTAATTTGGGTTTAGGTTTTAGGGATTAGGGTTTCAAGTTTATAACACTTTAGTAAATTACTTTAATAAACACATAAAAATAGTTACAAAACACTTTTTAAAATGTTATGTAATGCTTAGGGTTTAGGTTTTAGGGTATAAGGTATAGGGTCTAGGGTATGGGGTTTAGGGTTTAGGGTTTATAACTCTTTAGTAAATTGTTTTAATAAACACTTAAATAAAAGTTACAAAACACTTTTTGAAATGTTATAAAAGGCTTAGGGTTTAGTGTTTAGGGTTTAGGTTTTTGTTTTAGGGTTTATATTTTAGGGTTTAGTTTTTATGGTTTAGGGTTTAGAACACCTTAGTAATTTATTTTGATAAAAAATTAAGTAAAACTTAAAAAACTATTTTTAGAATGCTATAAAATGCTTAAGGTTAATACTAGTAAATTCTTATAATAAACGCTTAAATAAAAGTTATTTTTTTTTTTAAATGTTAAAATAATTAGGGTTTAGGATTAAGAGTCTAGGGTTTAAAATACTTTAGTAAATCCTCTTCATAAACATTTAAATAAAAGTTAGAAACTGTTTTAAGCTGTTATAAAATGCTTAGGTTTTATGGTTTATGGTTTGGGGTTTGGTGTTTAGATTTTAGTGTTTAGGATTGGTTTATAGCACTTTGGTAAATTCTTTTAATAACTACTTAAACAAAAATTACAAAACACTTTTTAAAATGTGAAAAAATTCTTAGGGTTTAGGGTTTAATGTTGGCAATTTGGGGTTTATGGTTTAAGGTTTAGGGTTTAGGGTTTGGGTTTTAGAGGTTAGGGTTTAGGGGTCATAAGAATTTAGTAAATGATTTTAATAAACAATTAAATAAAAGTTTCAAAATACTTTGTAAAATGTTATAAAATGATTGCCACATCTCTTCTTTGAGATAAGCTACCATTGCCCAAGCCAGTTTATTTCCATTTTGTATGTAAGTATATTTCAATTCCTTGATATTAATGACATGAAGTTTTGTTTATGCTTCAACTCTATGTTTATGTTTATAGTTTTATTATGTTTCAGTTTGGATCATCATAACATTGACTATGAGTAAAATCACTCCTCCCTAGGACCACTACAAGCACATGCCACAACCTAAGATGGTGAGTAGTTTTATTGAGGGATTCTTTCTTGGAGAGTGCAATACTTGGAGTTTGTTTTGAATTAGGACATGATGTGGAGAATTAAAGGTTGGATCTTCTTTTAGAGAGCACAAAACCATGTGAGGAGGATTGCTTGAAATGTGGATCCTTACCTTAAAATCCATAAAATTTTGGAGGTGGCTTCCAACCACCACATGGCACTTGTACATATTCACTAAACTACCCTTATGCAGATATATTGTAATAACTTATATTAGGTTGTTGCGCAATTGATTACTGATTACCGTGGCTAATTGTGTTAGTTTTTTCTATTGTTAGAAAAAAAAATTATTATTATATAAATTTATATCTTTATTGGTTAATTGTTGTTCTTATAGTAGATTGGATTGAAATTATAATCTTATTAAAGCATATATATTTAAATACTATATTAATTATCTATTTAATATAATTATATTTTTTATGGGTATTTTAAATTATGGATGAAATATAATTTTTCACGATCATTTTTTTAATTAATTTTAATTTTAACCAAATTCCAACTTAGATTCTTAAAAACCTAAGTTTAACCTGTTTAATTTGTCAAATTTTGAGTGCCTGAAGGTTTTTTTTACGTCGGTTGAATTCATTTACGCATTCAAAAATATATTTTAGACAAAAAAAATCATAGTGTTGCTTGAAATTGGTCTTGCCAGTATTTGTATCCCCATATTCTCATGAAAAAAACTATTTCGATTATAAATTAGACTCCTCCTTATTTACATATTTTTGATTTATACATTTTATTATATTGCTTTGAAATTTCTCTATTAGATATTGTTACATCTCTCAATAATTTTTATCATTAAATTTATATGGATAACTAATTTAAATTTTAATGATATCTTAGGTTAGCACATTAAATACTCTCCACTATCACTTAAGCTTTCTACTCAATGTTGTAATTTGTATTATATTTGTTGAAAAGATTATGAAGGATAACTATGCACAAAATGACTTGAATTTGATTTGTAGCTAAGACAATTCCTGACTAATATAAGTTTGAACCTTTCTAACTAGAACTCATAATAATTCACACATACAATACATAATTGTGAACCAAAATTTGAAAACACTATTTCTAGTTGCTGCTTAGTGAATATGTCGAGACAAATACAATACTATTAAAAATTAAGTTAAATTAGATAAACATTTAATGAGATATTCTATATTAATATCTATTAGTTTTATACTAATATTATATGACTAACTATTTGAAATGTGTTCCAAATTAACACATTCAATACTTATCTCCAAGAATTGAAGCTTTTAACTCATGTGAACTCTTACATGTTCGGTTGGATGTTTTCTTGTGGAAATCACAATGTTGCACTCAAAATTGTTAATCGAAATTTAAAAATAATATTTTCAGTGGCTGCTTTATGAAAATTTGAAAACAATAAATAACTTAAGACATCTCTATGAGGGGTTGGACAATCATTACACCAAACATTTCTCACTATCAAGTTGGGCTGCGAAGACACTGTTCACCCTAACAAATAGTAGAGTGTCATCATGGCCTACCTCACTCCAATTAAAAATCAACACATAGATTTGAAATTACATCAACGACTCAAGTAGTAGTCCTATGGACATGAGAAGAAGAGTTAATCTCTAGAATTTCGGTTTATCACACAATCATATCCATGGATGACTCCTACTCTTGGATATTGACTTTGAGATTTTAAGACATAAGCATATAGATCACTCCAGAAATAAATTCAATGGTTCGGTCCATGCCACCTTCAACCAACTACTAGAGCTGTAGGTGTTAAACATTTTCTTCAATTTTCTCAGTGCTACAATTCCACCATTTTTATTAAATCTTCTAAATATTTTATAACTTAACTTAAGCTACAATTTTCTCACTAGATCCATGTCGTTTTAGCTAGGAAAACTAAAGTACATATAACATCTATGGCTAGTGTGTTTCAATTTCATCGAAGAATTATTTTGGATGTTGTTGCGTCAAGTAATCATTCTACTTCCTACAATCACTTCTATCATTTAATAGATTCTAAAAAATTACGTAGCACAATATGTTTACTCCAAATTTAGAGAAGGATGTTATACAAGTATCCCTTACCATTTTTATTTAATAGATTCTAAAAAATTACGTAGCACAATATGTTTACTCCAAATTTAGAGAAGGATGTTATACAAGTATCCCTTACCATTTTTATGACAGTAGTGATATCAATATATGTCTCCATTACCTCCTCACCATAATAAGAATAACATTGCTTCTATCATCTCTTTCTTGATTTTTTCTCTCTTGAATGCGTAATTTCTCTTTTGAGCTACTGTTATTAGTTGACATATTCCACTTCTCTAATTCTATTTTTATGTAAGCAAAAATACTTTTTGCAATTGAAAATTGAGACATACATTTGAAAATTGAACACTAAAAAATAATATAAGAAAAATCCTCGACACAGTTACTTTAGTGAATCTGCAGGTCTTTCTAGATATAGTGAAACAACAATTGGAACTTATCCATACTACCTCCCAGGATAATTCAGATTTCTACTCGGAAAGAGGTCAAAAGTAATGATAATCACAATGTGTACCTTTTGGAAGACACCTGTTTTGGTATTTTTGTAGAATCCAATCAACATTGCCATACATATAATTAAATTTAGAAAAACATATCTATAGTTTGTTAATTTTTGGGCATGGAGGGACGAAGTGGAAAATATCATATTGTTTTATAAAATCTAAGATACATGAAATTAATGTTGTGAAAGCATAAGCATAATAGCTGAAATGGGCTTGACACACAAACATTAAGGCCTCAGGTGATCTAAAAATTATAGGCCATTATCATATCATATAATGCGATAATTATGATTACTCATAAATATCATTACCATATATTGAATCCCATAAAATGCTCTTTTGGTCAATTTTAATGGTCAAAATATCATGTGCATAATACACATTTTTTATATTCCCTTTTCATGGAATTTAATTTGAAGGAGCTACATTCACCTTTATCTTCACTATGTTAAGCCACTTTAACAACATATAAGTTGTATTTAATATGCTAAGTATGAAAGTTGATGTGTACTATGACTTTTAGGAGTTACAATGTCTTTACTATGACACTAGGGGGCATAGTTTATCGAATTCAGTGTGTTAAAGATCATAGTGCATTATAGTTACCAAATTTTAGATTTAGTATGTTAAGGATTATAAAGTAATCAACGTCATTTTCTCTCATAGTAATAATGGTTAGAGGTCACATTGTGGTAGGCTTTGTAATTCTCTAAGAGTACGAGTAATCACCCTAAATTAGGGGTTATATGGGTCAGGGATATCTCAATTTTTTCGCATTCATAATGGCTTTTGTTTAAGGGACGCATATTGCATTAGATATTTTGGTGGTCATAGTGGTGAAAGGGAAGAGAAATAATTATTCGAGTTAATATATAGTGCAATGAACAAGAATATCTAATAATAACTTTATTATAATTAGTGATTTCAAAGGTACATATATTACTATATTTATTTTAAAATCAAAATATTTTTGGGAAACGTAGTGGATGCTTCCATATGATTTCCCTCATTGTTGTAATGATACAACTATTGGACCGTAGCAAAACAAGCAGTAGAAGATTTAGTATCTAGGGGTTTTTCGAAGGTCTAGGTTTTGCATCTCTTAAAAATATTTAAAGAAGAAAAGATTATCCATAAATTTGAGATAAATGATTTATTTGTATAATGTAGCATTCAAATTTTTCTAACCTAAGATTATTTAGAAAAATATATGAATTAATTTTTTTATTATTATTTAGAAAGACTATTAATCCATATGACTCTATTTATTTATTAAAGAATAATATTACTAATCCATATGAATTTAATAGGGATTTTTGCTATTAAACAAACTATCCTTAAATTTTATTTTAACAATTTTACTATATAGCAAAAAATTACTAATTATAATTACGCTCATTTCTATTTGCTTATTCATAATTATGTGATTTGATTCTCGTTATTAGAGATGTTATTTAGATGTTGTGTAGATAATGTTTGAGAGAACATCCATGGTTTGGGCCCCTTATATAGAGATTCACTTTTTAAACTTATGGGTTAACTTTGTGCATTTTTTGTTTTATGAAAGCAATTCAGTTTTTTTCTTTTAATTTTACCAACAATTTTGTAAGGTTTTTTTTTCCACAACCATTTTCGATTTTTTAAATTTAACTATTTTTTATTTTTATTTTTGAAGCATTCCAGAATGCAATTAGCATCATCATGTCTAAATTTAAGTGTTAAGTTTTTGTGTTGAAAATGTAATTAATATTTCTTAAGTTCAAGAAATGGACTGGGTTTAGAGCTGATATCTATATTCAAGAATGTAAATTATTTTCTTCTTTCTAAATATAGCTGTTGCCTTTTTGTTTTTTGAGCTTTCAAGAATATAATTAATATTTGCTAAATTTGATAGTTGTGTGTGTCTTTTTTCTTTTCTGAATGTTCAAGAATGTGATGCAATTGTAGAGTGAGAAAATAATTTCCAAATTTGAATATTTTTTAATGGCCTTAAAAAGTATGGTGAATGTCTTATAGGAGAGTTCCAAAAATAGTTTCCAACAAAAACATTATGTGAACATCACATGAGAAAATCTATAAATATTAAAAAGTCATTTGAAACATTATCTTCTCACCAATCAAACTCATAGTAATTTTTGCTTAGCTTCCATCCAAAAACTTGTAGACTTGTCTTACTATTAACCAAACAAAAAAATTAAATTTGAAATATTAAACAACAGTGCTTGTAACCGTAACGATGGTCTCATTGGGAAGCTTGTCACTTAAGAAAACAAATGACATGCCAAAATTTAATGTGCACATGAATAGTTGTAACAAGCGAAACGATTTATAGCACCCGAGAAGCATTACAAGTATTGTAACAAGTCAAAAGATTTATACCGAACGTTATAGCAACATTTTTTCTCCATTATATTTTAACCAGTCAAAGGATTAAATGCAGATGCGTAAGTAGTTGGTGCGTCTGTGACACGTAATGCGAGTAGTGGGTGGTTGGAATAAAAAAATTCAAACTAGTTTATGCCAATTAGCGTTCATCGAAACTTCAAACGAAATTATGCCAAAGTAGTGGGCGCGTGTAGTTTGTTATAAACTCTGAAACCGCCATATGTGGGTTCGCGATGTTAAGTTTATTTGAATTTATGCGAAGTAGTGGGCGCTTGTAATTTGTTATAAACCCCGAAATCGTCATATGTGCGTTCAAGATATATGCGTTCGGGATAGTTATAGGTTAAGTTTGTTATAATTTATGCATAGTGTTTATCGAATTTTCAAAAGAATTTATGCCCAGTAGTGAGTTTGTTATAAACTTTGACAATAAAGAGGCATGTTCCAGTTTGACAATGCCTGGGGCTGTTCGCCTTCGTTATATTATCTCACAAAAGAAACCTATTACACTCCGGTATGTATGGGAGCGTGTTGTATATTCCGGTATGTACGAAGCGTGTTTTATACTCAGCTATATTCGAGTATGTATGAGATTTAAATATATTTTCATATTTTTCTTATTTTTTTTAATATGTTATTAACCATCTAAAAGTTTATTTTGATATCTCAATATTCTCATTTTTCAATGACATGGAAAGTGTCACCTATATTTCACATTTATTAAATGAGGGGTTTTGGTAAATAATGAAGTTAATGAAACGTTAATATATGTATTATGTTTTTATTATACTTTCGATTGTATCTTTAAATTCCATTCATAAAGAGAGAAATGAGAATGTATTAAAGTTTTGCATAATTTTAATAGAAAAATATTTCATAGACTAAACATATCAATCAAAGTTCTTCAAATTGAACTCAACATCAAAGTTCAACAAAAGGCTTCTCGATATAACTTAGCATTGATTACACAAAACAAGGAGAAAATGAAAACATTAAATATTAAAAAAATAATATTGCAAATATATGTTTATGCACATTAATGTAGATCTTAGTGATTAAAAAACAAATATGGGAAAACATAATTTAGAAATTTAAAATACATATAATTGAATTTGTGACAACATATGTATGCTTGCTTAATTTCACTATGTTGATAGGAGTGTATATCTTGGAATTGGAATTCTAGAATTTTAATTTAATCATCAACAACTAATAGATTGATGCTAGGATTATTTTTAATATTAGTTGTGAATAGATAGTTGAGATTTATTTAAAATGTGGCTTTAAAACTTTTTCATTTTCAATTTAATTAAAAATATTGTTGCGAAGATTTGACTAGAAAATGATTTGTTTCTTTCATTATAACCATTGCACTCATCTAGTCAATTGTTTGATAAAAAATATAGAAATTAATGTGTGATAACAATCAAAACTCTACACCCATTATACATGTGACATTGTCCAAATTAAAAAAAATCGTAGAAGTTAATTGAATTATAACTTTATTATTATTATAAAAAAATTTAATGTAAGGGTTATAAAGCATATAACAATAATTTTAGACATGTAGATTGACTCCGACTTCCCGTGGATACTCTTAGATAGTAAATAGATCTTCTTATAATACCATGTGGTAATACCATGGATTACCAATACGAGATACCCAATGTGACATGTATATTTATGAAATTTTCTGAAATTAATTAATTTGAGATAAATCAATTAAAAAAGAATACCTAAATTGCACACAAATCTTATCATCATATATCATTACTACTATGTATATTCCAACATATTCCATGGAAGTTAAAAGTCTACAAGAACCATAATAATTAAGTTATTAGTATGAAATATCTACTTTGTCTATTAGCATAATAATAGTGATACTTTCATTTTAATTTAAAAAATCTTAAAATTGAATTTAGAAAAATTATGGAAGCCAAATAAATAAAATTAATGGTAAGTGGAGATTGGTATCAATTGATGATAAACATCAAAATAGGAACCCCATGATACCTCTCTCATTTCATGGGCTAAAAAACACATAAAAATAAATTTAATTATAAATTTACTATATATTATTTTTTAGTTATTTATAATATTTTT
>APFE030616981.1:11919-27336 GCA_000404065.3 Pinus taeda | reverse complement strand
GTGCTTGCCTTGAGAAACCTCTTTTTCCCTACAAAACACAAAACACAAAACCCAACACGGACATGCAAAGAAAAACGAACCTTATGGCTCGAAGTTAGCTTTACCCAAAAAACTAAATATTTAAAAAAAAATTACCTTTAGCCGAAAAACTAAATATTTTTCTCAATGTTTCTGATTTTCCGAGATCACACTAAGGTGCGGGGAAAAGAGCATACGCATGAGAAAAAAAATCCTTCCTTTCTGTTTCTGATTTACCCAGATCGCACAGAGTCGCAGGGCAAAGAGCATACACAGAAATGAAGGGTATAGATCCGGTTAAAAAAAAACTAAATAAACCGAAACCGAAATAAGCAGAGAGAAAATAACAGTAAACTGCAAATAAAGACTGTATACCTCCAGATCTTAAAAATGACGCAGATAGGGCTACCGGAAACCTTTTCGCGTGAAACGAAAGGGGTTCCTCACTGGAACAGATGCTCCGAACACAACAGAGCAGTCCTCTCGGCCCGAAAGCAGTCAGAAACAGTAAATCTAGGAAACGACAGCCGCATGCAGTTCTACCGGCTTCAGATTTGGATCACCAACGGACGCGGCCCTCAAATAGCTCTGATACCATGTAGGAATTTACAGGGTAAGTTCCTCAGACAGAACACAAGAAGGACACCGCTCACAAACAGATCACAGATCAATACACCAGTATTTTGACGTGGTTAAAACCCTCAGAGAGGGAAACAGTCCACGGCCTGCGCCAACGTGGCTACTACAGGCAATTTATTAATAAAAGAATGAAAATTTACATAAGCTTCTCTCATGCCTGTTAACCTACAAATGACCCTCTATGCGGTTTAAATAGAATTCATGGACCAATCGGGTGTCAAGCCACGGATCAAGTGTCGGTAATACCGAGGAGAGAATGAACCGTCGGATCACTACATATCGTGACCGTCGGATTGTAAGTTACAAAATGTACAACGGTAAAGAAACACACTTTACCTAACGCTAACCTAACTCTATACTAGACCAAGTTGAACTTAACTATTCCTATGTGTCGGAATATCCTAACACTTTCCTCGGGGCATCAGTTACCGATAATAATGCTCTACTATGCCCTTTGAATTCCTTCAAATAAATTTTCAAACCAAGCTTAAGCAAAAATTAAGAAAATCTACACACCTTTTTTCACTTTGTAGGAGCTCGATATTGCCTCTGATGTATCTCTGTACTTTCCAATCATCTAGTTCTGAATTTGTGACCTGTAGTAGCCCTCTGTGTCCTCTTTCTAATGCCATAAGTCTGACCCAAATTGGATTCTCCAAGGAAGAGTTATGCGAAATCTCCCACAGTGACTTGATTATAGACTAGTTCAGTAGAGCGAACTTGTACGACGTGCCACGAGTCACTGTTTCAACGTTTGGATCTGAAACATGCACACCAGAAACTAGAGTCTGTCTTCTTTCTATACCTTCTTACGAAATTTCAATCCGATGCTCAGAGAGAAATTTATGACGATTTTCCCTAGGTCACCTGTTTTGAATGTAATTCAAGAGTCTCTAAAAATACCAATTTCCTCAGATCATATCTCCTCAAATATCATGCAAAAAGCTCTGAAATTCGGACCCAAGGTTCAGAGCGATTTCTTCTCAAATGGGTTTTTTTTTGCAACTTCTGTAACATCACAGAAAAAAATTTATATCGAAAATGCCACGATGACCTGTTTCGAGCAGCGAAACCCTAGAATCCAAAGCTCTGATACCAAATGTTATGAAACCAGTCAAGAAAAGATAGAAAAGATAGATCAACGCCTTGAGAATTCAGCCTCTTCGAGGGGGCAACCTCCTTTACATTACATAAATGAACAATTCTTGGATGATACAAATGACAAAACCTCCTTTCTATATATAGGAGTCTAAGGAGTCACAATATAACCCAGCGACCTAACAATAATAATATAAAGCCACAAAAATAACAATAGAGGGATTCTATGGGGCACAATAATAACAATATGGGGGCAAAAGGGGCACAAAAATATAAATAAGGGGTACAACTACCATAGTAATGGGGTAATCACTAGTATTATAGGGACCCAACAGAATATTTCAAAAGAACAATTTGGGTTCTTGAATGGCAGGCAGATACATGAAGCAGTAGGACTGGCTCAGGAAACCATCCACAGCATCAAAAAAAGTAAAAGGAAAGGTGTTGTAGTGAAAATAGACATCTCTAAAGCTTATGATTGTATCAGTTAGTTGTATCTACGAATGTTGTTGACTCACTTGGGATTCCAAATTGGATTTATAAACTGGATTATGGGATGCTTGAACAATGTTAGTTTTTCTATCCTGATAAACGGGGCGGCCACCCCCTTTCTTCCAGAGTCAAAGAGGATTGTGATAAGAATGTCCCCTATCTCCACTTCTCTTCCTATTAATAGCAAAATAATTTAGTCAAATGATACTGGAAGCGAGGATAAGAGGAGACATATAGTGAGTAGAAGTGGTTGTTAACCTATATATAACTCACTTAATGTTTGTGGATGATATTCTCCTATTCAGTTTAAGTAGAAGGAATGAAAAAAAGGCTTTATAACTAATATTAGATCCGTTTCTCAAAGCTACAGGTATGTTAATTAATAAAGAAAAAGCATCAATCATTCTGGAAGGTTTTAATAGGATGGAAACCAAAAATATTGCATAGGATCCTCCATTTGAAGACAAGAAGATGGTTGACAATTTCAAATACCTAGGGTTGTATTTAAAGCCTCGCTCGTATAGGAAGTAGGACTGGTATTGGCTGGTGGCTAAAATTGAAATTAGGATCAACCATTGGAGTTTCAAATGGTTATCTAGAGCAGGTATATTAGTTCTTATAAAATCTGTATTAATGGAAATTATTATCTATTGGGTAGAACTTACCTGGGTTCCGAAAGGAATTCTGGAAAGGGTGAGGTGAGTATGCAGCAAATTTTTGTGGGTTGGCTTTAAAGAGGAATCAGTTATCCCCTGGGTGGCTTGGGACAAGGTGGCTAGGCCTAAGGAGTGGGGTGGATGGGGTATTAAAGACCTCATAGCATTTGGACCATCCTTAGCAGCAAAGTTGTGATGGAGACTACTAATGAATGAAAACCTGTGGACAATAGTGGTAAAAAGGAAGTATATTGATCCCACCCTTTTCGATGAGTGGATCAGGAAGCTGGAAAAGAAAAATGCTCAAGCCTCATTAGTCTGGAAAGCAACTCTAGATGCTATCAAAATTATTGAGCTAGGACTCTCCTGGCACGTTGGAAATGGAGAACAAGTAAGAATAGGGAAGGATCCATGTGTGGGATGCAACGAAGGCTTCTCACTATCTTCGAGTGTCATTCATCATCTTGAAACAAGAGGAATCCATCTTTTAAGCCAGATTGAAAAAGTCATCTATTCCACGATATGGGGTCAAGCATGGTGATCTGGAGCAAACTTTAACCTTGATCAACAATGGACGAAGGAGTGGCAACAATTTACCAAGGAATTGACAAGATCCAATGTCAGGCTCAAAGACAGACTAGATCGGTTAATGTGGGCATTTGCTCCTATAGGAAATTACTCCCCAAAATTTGGATACAAATTTCTTATGTCAAAGAAGGGAGGGGGATCCCAGAATGGTGGGTGAAATACATCTGGAAGTTTAAATGTCCAAAAAAATCAAGAATGTTTTTCTGGTGTATTCTTTGGAATAAAGTCCCTACTTGGGACAATCCTCAGAAGAGGTTTAAGACGGGTTTGGGTCGGTGTTCATTGTGTAAAAAATATGAAGAATCAATACAACATATATTTCTAAAGTGCCCCTTCAGTAGAGCAGTGCGGTTGGAAACTGGGAGGCTGCTAAAGAACGGTAAGAGATGGGAGGGTGAAGTCCTAAAAGACGTATGGAAAAATTGGTGGAACGACTCTCTAGAAGAAAACTTGCATAAGTTACTGTTAATAATATCTTAGGGCATCTGGCTAGCCTGGAACCGAAGTATCTTTAAGGACCAGACCCCTTCATCAGTACACATTGCTATCAGATGTGCTACAATTTATGAGAGTATTCCTGAACCAATCTGGGAATCAATCAACGAGGAGATAAGGGAGGAACGGATAAAAGGAAACATTATGTGGGCTTACTTTAACGGGGCATTTGATCAAAGGAATAGATGTGGGGCGGGCATGGTGATTCACCTAAATGCACAAAGATTCCTAAAAGCCTCGGTGGGGCTGGTCGAAGGATCTAATAATTATGCGAAACTTCAAACCTTAAAACTTCTTCTATGTTGGCTCACTCATCTGGGAATTTCTTCAATTCATATTTTTGGGATTCAATGAATGTTATCAAATGGTTCAATGGCAAGAGAAAATGTCAAAGTTATATTCTATCTCCTTTGTTAGAAGAAGCTAAAAATATTAAGCATTTTTTTAGTGATATTACTATATGTCACAGTTACAGGGAATGGAAATGTGCAGCAGACCAACTTTCTAAAGCGGGTGTGCAACAGGATCTGGATTGTTGGCGCGTAGAAGAATATGAAGTTGAAGAGATCCGTGTGTCGGATCTGCCTCCTTTTTGAGACCATATACAGAGCCAAAGTTTAATCAATTTCTTGCTCAGTTTTTATTTTTATTTTTATGTTTTTCAATGATGGACACCATACTTTAAATATGTCTATATACATTATGCTATGGAACAGAGAAAAAATAGTTTTGGTTTTTTCATTTGGATTACTGGCTGCCGACCCTATTCCTGTTTGGGTTGTTTTCCTCTATGAGGAGGCCCGAGAACTGGTTCAGTGACCATATTTTCATATTAAGATGGGAAAGTAATATGTTTTTGCTTACTAGCTCAAATAAAACTCTAGGTTTAGATGATAAACATACAGTTCTCTGAATGCTTAACTACATGTACTATGTAACTTTTTATTGCCTTAATAGAAAGTTCGATTTTTTCCTTAGAAAAAAAATAAATTTTATATATCTATATATATATATATATAGAGAGAGAGAGAGAGAGAGAGGGGTCACATCAACCTCAGCCTTATTTTTGAAATTTTTCATAGATTATAGAGAGAGAGGGGGTACATCAACCCTCGCCTTATTTTTGAAAAATTTTCAATATTTTTTTTTTTATTTATATTTTAAAATTTTAGTTTTAGATTGTTTTATTTATTGTTTATTTTTAAATTCTTCATTTTGATTTTTAATAATTTTTAATTATTTTATTAGCTAATTTTTAAATTTATGTTTTTATATTTAAGTTTGGTTTTGATTTCTTTTAATTTTTTTTCCCTAATTTTAAATTTCTTTCTTTTTTCTTTTAATTTTAATTTTATTTTTAATTAAGTTTTTTTTTCGAAAAAATAATATAAAAATTATATCCCAAAAAACAAATTTAACATTTTTTTTAAGTATAGTTTTTTCTTTTTTGAAATTTGTATTCTTAGTTTAAGTTTTTTTTCAAAAGTATAAGAAAAAATTACAAAAAAGTAATTTAACAATAATTTTTTTAAATGCTTTTTCATTTCAAAGTTCTAAAAATATGGTTTTGTTTTGTTTTTTCTCCTAAAAATTTTACAAACATGGTTTTTTTGTGTTTTTTTCCTCAAAAATCCTATAAATGTGATTTTTTTTAAATATTTCATTTATAAAGGAAAGTATTAAAGGAAAATTTGTGTGGAAAATTTGAATAGAAAGTAGGGTCGAAATTTTTAGTAGAATGTTTTTGAATAAATTTTGGAGGGAAAATTTTAAAATGAAATTTTTTAAGTTAAATTTTTGGGGGGGAACTTTGGAAGAAAGTTTTTTGGGGGCAACTTTTAAGGGAATATTAATTCTTTGAGTTATAAATTGTCATTGGGGAGAGAGCACATTTGTATCATTCAATATCTTCTGTGAAAGGTCATGGATTCTTGTGACAGTGTAGTTTCTATTTCTACAACATCAACATCTTGTTCACGCAACAACTCTATTCATAATAATGAGTATAACAAGATTGTTTTCACTATGAATAAAGAGTCAAAATTTTCACTTAGTGAAGAGTTTGAGGAAAGTACAAGTAATGATATTGAGCATATTAATCAAGAAAGTCCTAATCCTAAGGATTATGAAGACACCATTGATGAAGGGGAGGATGAAAAATTTCCTCCAAACGAGAATTTTAGAGGCATAGGTGAGGATAATACATTTTCTCGGAATTAGGATTTCAAGGGCGCTCATGATGATGGTGAATTTCCTCTGAGTGAGGATTTCAAAAGAACAAATGATTATGATTAATTTTCCCCAAGCAAGGATTTCATAAGCACAAACAATAATAATGGATTTCCTCCAAGTGAGGATTACAAAGGAACAGATGATGGTCATGACGGATTTCCTCCGAGCGAGGATTTCAATGGAACATATAAGGATGGTGAAGGATTTCCTCTAAGCGAGGATTTCAAAAGAACTGATGATGCTAATGGATTTCCTTCAAGTGAGGATTTCAAAAACACTAATGACAATGATGGATTTCCTCCAATTGAGGATTTCAAAAGCACTGATGACAATGATGGATTTCCTCCAAGGGAGGATTTCAAAAGCATAGATGATGATGTTGGATTTCCCCCAAGTGATGAGTTCAAAGGCATAGATGATGATGATGAATTTCCTCAAAGCAAAGATTTAAAAACCATAAATGATGATGGTGAAGGATTTCCTCCAAGAGAGGATTTCAATGGAATAGATGAGGATGGTGAAGGTTTCCTCTAAGCTAGGACTTCAAAAGTACTAACGATGATGATGGATTTCCTCCAAGAGAGGATTTCAAAAGCATCAATGACGATGATGGATTTCCTCTGAGAAAGGGTTTTAAAAGCACGAATGATGATGATGAATTTCCTCTCAGTGAGGATTTCAAAGGAAAAAAAGAGGATAGTGAAGGATTTCCTGCAAGCGAGGATTTAAAAGGCACTAGTGATGATGATGGATTTCCCCTACAAGGATTTAGAAGGAATGGATGATGGTGATGGTAATGATGTACTTTATCTAAGTGAAGACTTTAAAGGAACAAATTTTGATAATGAAGGATTTCCTCCAAGCTAGGATGGTAAAGGATATTCTCCAAGAAAGGATGGTGATGAATTTCTTGACCATGTTCAAAATGATCATAGTGAGAATAATATTCCTCACAATGATGATGAAAATTATTGTAGAGAGGATAATGAAATGATGAAGATGTTGCAATCAAGGTCATCGAGGCGGCACAGTGGTAAATTCGACCTCGTCATGACGGACCGGTCTTGTGTTCAATCACGAGCAACGTCGTAGCTCGTCGTGCAAGTAGTTAGTCTAAACCAGGCCAATCCCATTACCTTTTCCTCATATGCGGGTGTTAGATAAGTCAGTAATGCGCATGGGCCGCCGGAAAAGCAGGTGGCTAATCCGTATGGCAACATGCGCCTTCGCCTGTGGGGAATTATGGCAAGTTTTGACTCTTTGGCCGATGCCATTAATCAATTTGGAAACTCGAGAAATTCTATGCAAATTCAAAAATATGGAATAGAGCCCCCCGCATTCCCCTATTCGGCCTCTCAATTTCTCTTGCCATCCCTCTGCAGCAGATCCGAGCCTTCGCACTACCACGGGAAGACGTTACAGACTCCTCTGCTACATCGACCTGGGCAATGGTCACCATTTTTCTCAGTCCTTTCTTTGCCACCTATGTTTTGAGGTCTCTGCCCCTTCCTCTGGTCTGGATTTGAATTCCCCTACTCCCCACAACATCCCCTCTGCCGCTCTTGGCCCACCTCCTGACCCTGCAATTCATCGCTCGCTGCATCTTTCTAGACACAAAATCATGCGTCGTCGACATAGAATGAGGAGCAGGCAAGGTGCTAGTCGGGGCGGCACCACTCACCCTTCGACCCTACCCCCTTCTGTCTCCACTTCCCTGTCTGCCTCCCCTCCCCCTAACCCCTCCAATTCCCGCTTCCTTGGCAGATACCCGGACACCTGCAGCGGCCGTGGCAGATTAGGCACCATCGAGGTTCGACGTTTAGGGGGATTCACTCAGCATTCCGCGACCACTTCCCCCTCCCAGCAAGCGCAATTCCAGTTTCGCTGCCCCATGGACAAGCTGCTTATAATTGCCACTATCACAGTGGATTTCAGAGAGGTCTCTGCCTCCTGTCTCGAACCAAAGCTCAACCAGGAGATTAACCAGGATTCTCCTCAGCCCGACATCTTTCAAGGGGAGTCGAGTTGCAGCCACCCACCGAGAGACATGGATAACCCGTCCAGTAGCCGATAGAAGACTCTAGGAGGCGAAGCCACCCGCAAGGACAAAGGAATTCAAATGGAGGAAATTGTAGGTGGTGGGCATGCAGAGAACATTGATTCAAAAGAATATGGCTGGTGTTTGATCGTGGAGGAAGAGCCAACAGAAGCCACCTTGCAGCTGCATACCCGGTGACGTGTCGGGTCCTGAGTCTGATTCTGCCTTTTCATTTTTCCGGCTCAATTTTGAATTTTGTTTCATGTCGGATCAATTTTTGAATTTTGTTTCAAGCTTGGGTTACAAACATTGGTACTCATGAGCTGGTTTATGTGGAGAATTTTGAGCTAAACTGTGAAATTTACAGTCTTTTGGTAACAATTTTTTAATTTTGGAACTGTAGCCCTTGCGAGGGTAAAACGAACTATCCTAATCTCGTTCTCAGATTGGTTTCCCCAACTGGGGCAGTCACGATATCCAGGCTTGATGTTCAAAATAGTCATATAACTGACCTAGTACTGCTGAGGCCGGAGCCTCTTTGTATATTATGTCTTTATTAATAGATCAGGTCTACTTAGAAAAAAAAATGATGAAGATGTTGCAATCAAATATTGTATCTAGGAGTAGCACTAGACCTTTTTATATCAATCCAAGATATTCCAATTATACAAGGTCTAGGAAAGAATATCTCACGACAACAAGTTTTATCATTGATCTAATTGTGATTGTTGTCAAAAGGATTAATAGAAACATATAGATTTCAAGTATGAATTGGAGAAAAGGAAGACATTTTTTCAATGAATAAAATCATGCAAAATTCATATTTAGCAGGGTGCATGCAATCTACATTAACAAGTTATGATTATCATATAGGGAATTTATTATTTGGTAGAAATACTTTCACAAAGTTGAATTCAATCGATAATTTTCATCTATCAAAAATCCAAACAAGATTTAAAAAGCATCCCACATTTTATTCAAAAGTGCATCATAAACAAGAGATTGGGCCATTAGCAAATATTGCAATGTCATGGATGAAAGATTTCTTTTCAAAACATAAAGAGTGTATGCCAAATAAAGACACAATACACATTCTAGATAATTTATCGAGATGGGAAATCTACAACTTATACAAAGAATATGCAGAAGGTGTTGAAGGTGATGGTAATTTTATTACATATCCCTATTTTACAAGGATATGGAGGAAAGAATTCAACAATGTCCATATTCCTACGAAGTCAAGGATGGGGGTTTGCAGTACTTGTGCTTCTCTTAAAAAAAAAAGGATAAATGTCAAGGGGCATAAAGCGGTATGCATTTACGACATTATTTCTTAAAAATTGAATAGTTATCAACTATGAAAATATGTTTATTAATAGGTTGTTTTTATGTTATGTGCATATTCCATTGTCAAAGCACATCAAGGGCATCACTATCAGTAATCAAGTGACATGAAAAAGTTTTACAAGCATTGAAAGAAGTGTTATGATAATCCAAAAAAACATTTAAGTTTGATAATTGATGGTATGGACCAAAAGAAAACACTTCTACCACATTTTGTCCACACACCAAAAAATTTACTTCGGGAAAATTTTATTCATTTCCACTTGTTTGGTTGTATGATATTTAATGAGAAAATGTGTCAAAGGGTTTACTTCACAGCTCCAAATATTCATAACGATAAAAATCTGACCATGACCATAATTCATTATGTGCTCGCTCGTTGGCTTGGTAATTTTTCTAAATTTTTGTATCTACAACTAAACAACAATAGCCGTGAAAACAAAAATCAAATTGTATTTAGATATCTAAGCATACCTGTTGAATTGGGAATTTTTCAAAATGTAAAGGTTGGTTTCCTTCTTGTTGGGCATAGGATAACGGGGGAGCGGCCCCAACCCCTTCGAATCTGGTCTTGAAGCGCACTCCAAGCGGGACATTGGGAGCGACCTTGAAGCGAATTTTGGGAGTGTGCTTCCTAAAAAAATTGCACTCCCTGCCAATTAGGGATCTATAGGAGCTATTGAAGATTGGAAACATGAATTTTTTAGTGCAGAAGCCTAATATTCAAGCCTATGGCCCTAGTATTGATATGAAATTCATGGTAATGTCTAAGAATGTAATTCATGGAAATGTAAAAGTGACATTATTGTTTATCTTTCAATTCGTCCTTTTATTTAAATTTTTAACATTACCATGAAATGATTCAAGATGTTTAAGAGTGATTCTAGCCTCATTGGATTTCATATGGAGAAATTATAATTTTAGATCTCACTCAAAATCCCACATACTTATCAGTTTTTCAAGATTTTGGGATTGGGGGGATTGAATTTTTCCAATGGATTTTGTCATGTAATATGGTATGGAACTCATATTTAATCAAGAGCACCAAGCCCTATATGTATCTTGATGTTAGTGACATTGGTTTTCGAACTCCTCTATTGTGACCTTACCAATAATGCACCCATCACTCAAACAAAATCTTGACTTGACATGCTACGTCTTTTCTATCTTATGTTAATGCTTAGAGAATGATATTAATGACAAAGGTCCCAAGATAGGCAAGGATTTTGATTATATGTAGGTATTTTTTATAGCTTAATTTGTTTAGATGCTAAAGGCCATCTAGAGCCTACTTGTTGATGTATTTTTTGTTCAAAGATGGATTGTACTTTATGTTATTTTGGTTATGTGCACCCTTACATGCTATATAAATCAGAACTTGTCATTTTTGGACATGTGGTTGATGAAGATTATAACCAATAGATAAATGATGTTATATGGTTTAATCCATGTCATTATGTTTTTTATCACTAATTCATCATGTTTCATTCCTCTTTTGACATATATGCATCAAAATATATAAAAATATATATAATATAAAATTCGCTCCCAAAATCTCTCTCGACCCGGGAGCTTTTGAAAATGTCACTCCCCAGTCCTACTTTCTGCTTCCACTCACGCTTCCAAGTAGCCTTGACTAGGCACACTATGACCATATTGATCAGATGTTTAGTTTTTTTTCAATAACATTGAGGAGGAAGGATGTTGGGATCCTACCATCATTAATTGAATGTATTAAGAAATCATACATTCAAGAGCCTAATTTTCACATGTTGGAAGAAACTATTGACATGCGAAGAATTATTCTGGGATTGCATGTTGAAGAGAAATGCATTGAAAAAACTTAATGAAATTAGCTTCCAACATCAATTTCGTATCTAAAATATTGATGGGAAAACACTTATATCGGGCAAGAAGTATTCAACTACTGCAGAATGGTGATCGCCATCGGGTTTATCATTTTTGAACTTCGTTACAGATCGTCCAATATTTGCATCAAATATATTGTTATTACAATAAGTTGTTGAAATCCATAGTGCTTGAAGGCATAAGAGAGATATAAATTATTTTGAATGCTTGGAAGAAATTAAAAAATCTGTTAGAGATACATATGAGTATTATAATGTTGCTCAGTTTGGTAGAAGTATTTTTACAATGATCAAATTTGTTGGAGCGTTCATTAATTTTGAATGATTTTGACCATTTTTTATTGACCGAAGGGTGGGGAAGGACAAATGGCAGCAATGGTTGGGTGGTGGAACGGGCAGCTGCGGAGGAGTGATGGCAAGGTGGCAGCGGAAGGCAAAGGTAGCCGAGGAGACGGGAAGGCGCAAAAGCAGCCAAGGGACCAAGCAGCCGAGCGAGAACTGGAAGTCCAAGTACCCAGGAAGGATATAAAAGGGGAAGAACATAAAGGAAAAAGGTTATTGTTGAACCCACCAGACGCAGGAGGAGTCAGTTGCCGAGGAGGTCCGCAGGGGCAGAAGCTGAAGCAAAAAGAGCTAGGAACCGAGGAACTAGGTTGCGGAGCTGATCTGACCCGAGCTACTGAGCCGGGTATTCTATGTATTGTTTATGGCAAGATGTTGAGTTATGATGTATTATGTCATGTTGATTTAGTATAACCAGAGTGGATGGTTGTCGAGAATTCTAATGTATTGTGCATCATGTTTTATGGGCCTATTAAATTTTTAAATAGTCTACCTGTTGCATGTAGATGGTGATTCATAGATTCATACAAGGATGTTGTTAGTTCTGTGTTGTTTATGATGGAACCATGCATATGAGTTACAGGTATTGTTATCTTTGTTTCATGTATTACGGATGCATATGCATATTACCATCTATGCCTGATTGACAGTCTCTCGATCCCATGTTGAACCCTTCTCCCTTTTGGTCACGACGTGCTTCAGGTGAGACTCCTTACCCTTTTGGGTGAGGTGAAAATGCCAGCGTTGTCCTAGACTACAGTGGACCATTGTTGGCCTCTTGTTTCTGAACCTAGGGTCTTTTCCCTGATGACTCTTTCAAGCCAACAATGGTTCCGTTGTCGGGACCTGAAGTTAGGAGGACTTGTTCAAAATATGGTGTCAAGGGTGTTTAAAAGAGAGATCAGAGACTAGTGGAACCTCAAAGTAGATCAATTTGTGGCAGAGAAAGCTGCCCGCGGGAATCAACCAATCGGCAAAGTACGTGAGGGGATTTTGTACACTCATAGCTCAGATGACCGGTATGAAATTTTCTGGTGCAAGTTCCCTGAGGACCTGTACAATTGGTTGAGGGAGCTGAAGCGGCAAAGTCTATCGAGTGGATCGGCGACAATCCACCATAGTTGGACTTCGTCTGACACTGCATTATCACAACAGTTGGATAACGATCATATGAGAGTAGTTGATTTCTAGGTGAAGACTATGGTGGAGGGATACGTAGTTGACTTTGATGCAAAAAGATTTCAATCCTAATCAAAGGAAGAGGTGGTGTTCAACTCCGAGCTAAGAGGGGAATTAATAAGGGAAGTCCCAATATGGGTTAAGATGTTTTTGGTAGAAGAAGGACTGCTATATTTACCCACTACCAGGATGGAAGCATAAAACCCCAGTATCACGGGAAGGAATTAAAGGGAGAAATGTTGCCTATAAGGGGATAGGGATGCTACAAGGGGATGGATGCAAAAGGATTGAAGAGAGCTAGGGATGTTAGATCATAGAGGAGGGTGCTGATAGCGGACAAGTGGCAGGTAAGAGTGGCTCAGGCCCTAGAGAAAAGAAGGAGAGGGACCACCAAATAGGAGTGGTGATGAGAAAACCCCAAGTTGAGATGAAGGGAGAAGACGGTGCTAAGCAACCTAAATGCGGGAAGAAGGGATGTTGGAGTCAGGAAGAGGAGAAAGGACATTCCCTGCAAGTTGTGGAAATAGGATCACAATAGGAAACCGGAGGAGGACCGTCTCGAAGTGTTACAAAATTGGAATCGCAACAGGGAACAGATGGGGAATCCTCCCTGAAGGTTGCGGAAGTAGGATCGCAAGAGCAGCACCCATGTTGGCATGAAGATGGAGACAACGTGGGTGATGGAATGAGGAGGTTGTTCAACGAGAAACAAGCATCCATCAAAATTCAGCAGCCCCAACCCCGAGGCATGAGTGGCATTTTCCTCGACCTTCCCCTGGTATCCTATCACAAACCAGAAGGATTCATCATTAACTTAGCCAAAGCGGTGCGAGTATACAGTGTGCGGGAGAAATACAGGACTGGTCACAATATTGGAAGTTATATAAGAACCGACTATAGTAGTAACTTGGGACTACAAGGATCCCTACAACCGAGAAACCAAGGTTTTGTGCTATTAGCTAATTCTCATAGCAATATGGTGGGATCATTTACTAGATACCCAAAATTTGCAGGGAAGGGGAACGAGGATGTGGAACAACAGTGATAACTCTGCGAAGCCATCTAGAGGGCCCGTCAGACTCCAGACAATGTTCAGGCGGTGGAATTCCAGAACATGCTAAGAGAACGAGCTCTAGCTAGTTCATAAAGTGGGCAAAGCAAAACCAGAACCCAACCATAGATGATAGTAAGAGGAGATTTTTGCAGGAGTTAAAGGTACCACAAACAGATCAACAGGGGTTATCAGAACTGTGGGAATTTTAAGCAAAGGGAGGGTGAGATGGCTTGGGAGCTCATGCAAAGGTTTAAGGATACCATTTCCAAGCTAAGTTACATCGTGGACCTGAACCACCAACGGGACTAGTTCATCAAGGCACTCTTGCCCCTAACTAGAACACCGTTAACACAACAGAAGATAGGAACCCTGCAAGATGCATTAGAGCAAGCCTCTCAGATAGAAGCAATGGTAGGATATCCCCATGAATACCGAGATGGCACGAGTCTATAAGATCTGGCAATCACGGGCCTACAAAGCCAGTTCGCGAATCTGATCGAGAAGCTAAGAGATCTCCAGCCCGTACGACCAGCCAGACCCAATGTTTGGTGCACCCATTGCCTAGTGGAAGGGCATGTTGCGACAGAGTGCCTGCAATTGCAAGGCCTTAACCAACCCAAGAGGATGGTGGGGTCGTCAAGAACCCCTCCCACCGTAGGAGTTGCGGCAGTAGGAGCGCAAGGACCTTTCCCAACAAGGAACAATGCAGACTTCTCTGAGATTTGTAGAATGTATGGACACCTACCACAAATGTGTCCAATTCTACAAAAGTACTCTAATGTCCCCAATAACAACTACTGTGAGTTCTTCGCATCAAACACTCATCACACTGATCAGTGTCGAGCACTAGATGCTCTAGCAGAAAGGTTGGGCAGATCCACGTTCAGGGTCAATGAAGCGAGTCGAGGGGCACGAGGAGGAAATGGACGCGGAGGAAGAACGGGAGATAGAGGTGTTATAGACATTTTTTGGCACTGCAACCCCAATCATAAATGTCCATAATCCAAAGGCTCCTAAGACCCTAAAAGTGTTGCTTCACTCCCTAAAGGAACAAGGTCAGCTGATTACATCATCTCCCAGAAGTTCTCCACAGAAAACTGCTCAGAACTGGTCAAAACTAGACCATACAGAATGCCCAATGCAGAGGGTGCGATGCATACTACCTTCCCAGTGTAAAAGGTGCGATGCATATTGGATGACCCTTCTGTAGGGTGCAATGGGTGAGAATGGACAAATGGAAGAGACAGTTTGCGAGGTGGAGGATCATAGAATCTTCCAGAAACTTCCCCTTTGACACTTGCCTCTCTGATTTCACCCAGGGATGAGTAAGAGATCATCAATCTCCAAGTGGAATCAAGAACTATCAGAGAGAGG
>APFE030616971.1:0-34246 GCA_000404065.3 Pinus taeda | reverse complement strand
AATATATGAAAATTTTCAACATAATTATTTATTGAATGGTAATTTTTTAATCAAAACTTTATTAGTGAAGGGTTAATTCACTCTTGAATGGCAAACTTTTTAATATAACGTTTCTTGACGGGAAGCATAAGGACCCAAAACGTCAAAAAAAAATTGTATGACGGGCAAAGAGAAATCCAAATTCCTACCCTGCTTTCAATGTCTTAAAATCTATTTATATATTAAAAAAATGCAATTCAGACAACAATAAATTATAATTTAGCAAAATTAAATCACCCAACTCAAACGGGAAAAAATCAAAATATAAAATAATAAAATAACTTCTTTTTTTTCAATCATCGTTCAATTTTCTTACGATTAAGATGTAAAATTGTTTTCCTGAGATGAAATAGAATGAAATTGTAGTTGGCGCTCAAAAATAACTTTCCACACACAACCAGAAACTGGGCTGTCTTTTTTCACCGCGAGGACAAAGGAATGGCCTAAAAAGCTAGTTTACATATCGGAAGGGTTTTCGTTGTTATTGTTATTAAAATATTAGATATTAACATTTCAAAATTTAAATTTATTAGAGATTAAAAATATATTATGTAATAAATAAGGAGATATTTTAAATGAGAATGTTTTTAGGATTATAATGATTGTGCTTAATTTTAAGGCACATTTTCCATTTACCCTAAAAATTATCTATTAAAATATATATAATATATATTAATATTTTTATTATTATTTGTATAAATTTTTAAAATATATTTATGATAATTCATATTTTTACCATTATGTTACATTTGAAATATAAAAGAGTATTTTTATTCACAAAATAAAAAATAGAAAAAAAAAATTATGCTTGATATAAATAAACATAGATCTATTTTAATCATGGATGTACAATTTCTTGGCAGTGCAAACTTTATTTTGAGTGGAGAACTTGGGGAAATTTTTGCACCTCAAGAGATTTGATTACTTTACACTTTGCACCTCAAGGAATTTTTTTCTTATTGACTCTCAGTAGATATGGTGTTAACATGGATCTATGATGGTTTTGAACAACACATTAATACAGTATTTTAACTATAAGAAAAATTTTTATTTTCACTTGTTTTGTAGAATATAAATGTGTGTATTATTAATATTTTTTAAAATGTCATATGCCAATTCCATAATATGAAACATTTAAGGATCACAAATCTTGAGTATGTCTTAAATTAGAAATAACTTATTTATGGAGTAATAACACACTTTTGTAGATATTTATGGTCTTCCCCTAAATTTTAGTCCTCTTGTACAAGTCCACCCAAAGTATATCGATGGTCTTCCCCTAAATTTTAGTCCTCTTGTACAAGTCCACCCAAAATGAAATCCACTGGTTCAAACTCAATTTCTTAACAAAATATTTTCCAATAGTTTTTTTTTGTTGGTTTGTGTGGACAGGATGTGAACACATTTGTGCAAGCCTCATGTTGTAAGTGGTATTTATGATATTTAACATGATAAATAATGTTCCTGACCAATTTATATGGAATTCCAGGTAATGAAATAGAAAATCAAGAGGAGAAACATCATATACCACAGTATATTGGAAAGGGGCAATAGAAAATGTCACTACAAAATGATGGGAGATGGTGAGATGAGGGATTTACTTTTGTACAAGAGGACTATAATTAGAGGAAGACCATCAATATCTACAATTGGAAGATGTTTGGGGAAATATTTGGAAGAAAAATGTGTGGCCAAAAATCTCTATCTTTCTCTGGTTACTTCTTTAGCATAAACTAGTAGCTTGGGAGAAAATTTAGAAACGAAATTACTAGATACCCTTAAGGTGTTCTCTTTATTATCTTCATTTTGAGAATCTGTAGAACTAATCTAATCAGTGAATTTTTTCTAGGAGCTTATTGAATAAAGAGGTTGAGTGTTTTTTTGGTGAAGACAAGCCTTTTAAAATCTAATCATAAACCACATCTACACCTTCTCCATTTGCTCACCTTCTCCATTTGCTTGCTCCTCTAGGATATATGGAAAGAATGCAATAAAATATTATTTAAGATCTCTTCTATCCATCTTGAATCTCATTGGAATTGTATCACTCACCATATTACAAAATCAATTCTTGATGTTAATTGTTCCCCTAAGGACTATCAAAATTTTAGTACTAATTATTAGCTCTTGCAAGCCAAGTTTCTTGCACCCCATCCTTTGTTTTTCTCCCCCTCAATATCCATCGTCTGTCCCTCTAATTCATATTCATATATCCTCTCTATTTCTTTCTTCCTAAAATTGAATTTTAATGTTGCTTCGAAAGATCACCCAACTCCTAGATAGTATGGGGGTATTATTAAAGATCAGGTAGGGATGTATTTATTTCTATACTCTGGAATGATGGGAATTAATAACAACAATTAAGTGGAAAGGACGGCTCTTTATGTGGGACTATAGTATATTGAATCACTTTTCCTCATAAAGATCTTGGTAGAAGGGATTCTCATTTACTTATAAGCATGATAAGGAAACTTAAAAAAAACACATACTTGCACAAGGCTTGCTCAATATGCATATTGGATGTCTCTTGGAACATGTCTCCTCTCTCATTTCTCAGATTCTTGTGTTGATTCCAATGCATGTCAAGGGATAGGCAATAAAATAGTTTATTATTAAAATATTATTAAGGGTCTTTCAAATGCCGAGAGATACTTGGGATATATCAAACGTTTTTTGTTTGTTTGTTTGTTTCTGTATATTGCAAAAAAATAAATATAAAAATATATATATATTTTTTTAGAGATATATTATGAAGAGATTTATATTAAAGGAGAATTTTAAAAAATAAGGGATTTATTTAAAAAAATTATAGTTTTTCACAAGGTTCTGTTTGTTTATAAAGTTTTTCAATTTTTCAAGCATGACATTGTTTTGGGCTTGGAAAAATCCTTTTGTGTGATAAGGGTACATGAATCCATGAAAATTATGCCTTATGGGGGCGCATATTGAAAACTGTATTTTCTTTTGGGGCGATATAGATAGAAACCTCATGTAATAAGAGAAGCAGTCGTAAGAAAAAATACATACAATAGTCATGGTTCGCAAAGTGAGATTGAAGCAACTTAGAATAATCGAAAGGAGCCAATGTATTTCAAAGTATTGATGGAGGTTCTCGCCACAACCTAAGAATTTAAAAGATAATTTAAAAGTCAAAAAGATGGAGCACCACAACTCATGGATGCATGGATCTGGTAACATTTCAAAATTTTCTAGTAAAAATTTTGATTTTTGATTTGTCAAAATGGAAACTTTTCTTCGAGATAAAGAGTTAATTGGGCATCGAGATAATAACCCATATGATGAATTATGAAATATGGTAGTATTGTATCTTATAAAATGGTCATTGGATGATAATTTTTTATGTAAGGTAGCAAAAACTACATCTTCCCAACAAACATAGAAGATCATAGAAGCAGACTTTGGTACAAAAGAAAGTGGCATTCAACAAAAGGTTGTGTCACAATCCATTGAAGAATCAATAGATAAGTCATTCTCATATCTGAAAGTAAATCAGAAATACTATAGGAGGACAACAAATCTTGGAGAATCCCACTCAAGGGTGGATGATGGTCATTAAGACTACCAAAGTGAAACCCATTACGCAGATATGCATTTGGATGAATAAGGTGAAAAAAATATTTCAAAGGGAGAAGTTGAAGCCTGTATGTATGAAATAGAGAAACAACATATAAATTCTCAAGAACTCCACTATAAGATGTACGGTGAAGATGATGTTGAAGCCTAATGTGATGAGACACATGTGGATGATGACGACAAAGTGAGATGTGAATCGGTGAATCCAACTACAACTGATGAATTTGGTGAAGTTGAAATTGTTAATGAACACATGCATGGTCATATATCCGACCATAGGGTGGAAGAATATTATTTTGACACTTGCGATATATTTTTTGAAATAGGGATTGATCGTGTAAATATGGAAAGTGCCATGTTTAATGAAGAATTGTAGGTTGAATATGCCACTGCAGCAACAAGTTATGAAGCCAGTGTAATTGCTAATGAAGCAATGTGTGATCTACTAGCAGGTGATGATCTAGAAGAGAATAAAATTAGTTGAAAAAAAATTATGAGAATATCCATTAACATTATAATAGTGGAAGATAGCCTCCATGCAGTGGAAGAGAAGCCAAAGAAGGAAGAGGAAGAAATGAGAGCTCCCACTGTAGAGCATAATGAAGATGCTTCTAACATTATTTTTGAATATGTTTGATCTCAATTGGATCATTATATTTTTTTCATCCATCTGGATGCACTTGGAGTGGAAAAAGTGGAGGAATCAACTCACCGGATCATTTTTACTAGTGAGACTGAGTTTGGCGAAACAGGGTTTGAAACCTTCCCGGAACATTTTGAGGCATCAAACAATGTTTTTTGGGGGTAAAACTTTAGCGCTTTAGCGCAACACATTTCTATGCTATTCTACACACATAGACCTTTCCAATAGCACAATAAGTGCACCAATTAGAGTCCATATCCAAAAGTTATGCCACTCAGAAGTTGGTTTCCAGTTTTCACACCTATAGTTCGGGAGGATGCCACATCAGCCCCCATTATTTATGAAAAAGGGCCTAGCCCCATGTTTTTGATGTAAAAGACTCTAGAAGATTCTATTTTGTAACTCTAGTTAAGATTTGATGTAGTCAAACTTAACCACTAGTAGGCTATTGGGTTGTGTTATAACCGGGCCACTAGGAGGAAGAGGCATTCCATTCTTTCGAGAGCATTTTGTTCCATAGATGAGAAAAGATATCTAGGAGAGATAGGAGGTAGAGGAGGTAGAGAGGATATGTGCATTGTAGTGGTCCACAGGCCATAGGCATTACTTCTTTATACCTGCAACCTTATTTTCAGATAGAAAAAGAGAGCGAAGTGACCTCACCTTCTAGTTGGGTTTTCTCTCGAAAGGGTTTCCCAGAGAGAATATCTTGTGTCTTTTTTGTGTGTGTGATTATTTTGTCATTCTCTACTTTTATGTATAATTTCCATTCACATGCATGCACTAATTACAATTAAATCCACAAATCTTAAAGTTTAATAAATTATAATAGTGTAGAATTTTCAGAGTTTTAATATAATATTATTAGATCTCTTGTGATAAAATTTCCAATGGAATATCCACGACAGTTTATGGATCAATATAGGTGCTCAAAATAGCATGAGAACTGAAGTTTAAAACAAATTTATTGATAAGTTTGATGCAGATCTAAAGCTCATTGAAGAATGGATTGAGAATCCAATTGAACAAATTCATGATAGCCTTAAGGCAACAACTAGAATAAAACAATTAACTGAAATTATGAATGAGAAAAAGGAGAGTTATTATGATTTTACATGTAAGGCTAATGATGATCTTGAGTGTGTAGATTACAGACAAAAAAACAACATTACCTAATGATGAACGTAAAGAAAAGGAGATGGAACTTTATGAAGACGAAGAAGGTAGTATTAGGACAATCTTTTAACAATAGATTCAAGAAGAGATAAGATTTTTCTATGAAGAAATATGGAAAAAAAAATATCAGAAATATGAAGCACAAGAAGAAGAGAAAGGAAAATTATTTGAAAACAAAGAGTTGTGGAAGAAGAAGAGAAAGGAAAATTGTTTGAAAACAAAGAGTTGTGGTAGTTGTTTGTGGCTGAAAAAATCTTTGGAGAGGAAGCTATGGGAGACAAGCTCAGATTTATTTTCTTCAGAATAAGCACAAGTGAAGTCAAAGAAAAATTATAGCAACAACAAGTGACGAAATATGGGGCCTACAATCAGAAAATGCAATGAAAAATGAAGTAATTTCCATGGCATATAATCTAGAAAAAATGAAAAACAAAATATAGCATTGTAAAATTTTTTGTCTCAATTTTGATTCTAAGCCTAGTAGGCATAGTGGAGTCATGTTTGAATAATGTTGAGTCATATGGTCGTAATTAAGGGTGAGTGTTGGAAATATATAATTACTCCTGCATGTAGTGCAGTCTATATTAAAAGTGTGAGTTAATTTGAGTCAGTGTGGATTACTTCTAGTTCAGTTTATATTTGGGAAAGTCAAATTTAGTGTGAGTTTTCATGAACAAGTTAGCCATAATCGAGTCAAGCCTAGTTAGATTTTTCATGAATCCATACTCAGTAAGTGTGGTACTTATATACATGTGGTTCAATGATTGTTAGATGGTTGAGGTAAGAAGAGTCAATTGTTGTAGCTCTGTGGATAGTTGTTTGTGTGAAATTTTTATCAATAGAATATCTTTTGTGTGTTTATGTGTATTTTCCTCGTCTACCTCTCCAACAAATAATAGTATAGGAAACTAAATCCATTTATAAATTTTTAAAAATGTATTTTAAATAACAAACATACCATGATTTGTAGAAAAAATTGTTTCAAAATTTCTACTAAAACAAAGGAAACATAAAAGAGCTAGATTAAGACTTATTATGTAACTTGATAGAAGAACATTAAAACCATAAACTACTATTCAATAAAATTCCATAAATGTATGATATCACAAGAACACATACACAATCTTTTTTTGAGTATATAAAGTTTTACTGACAAAAGGAAGTTAATTTTCAAAAAGTGGCTAACTTAAAATTTGATCCATTTTGAATATCTGACTTTGCAAAATTAGTGAGGCTCTCTGAATTTTGGAACTTGGGATCATGAAAAGTCAAAATCGTCTTCAACCCCCTTTTAGCCTTTAATTTTTCTTCCTGATGTACTGCAACTTTGAACCAATGAAATTTCCTTTTGAGGTATTGAAGCTCTCTACTCTAACAAACACCATTTATTAAATATAGTTGGTCCCCAATTCTCGCCTTACCTATCATGAACATTTGAGATCGATACATAACGATGCCTCTTACAATCAAAATTAGTGTTTCTATTTTTCCAGGGAGCATCATATTACAGACACATTATTCTTGTGGAATATTTTCATATTTCATTGAGATGTCTAAACTAGTAGAATGACAATAGGATTAAAGAAGGACCCTATACTACAAAGGAGATCAAAATTGTCATCAATTATATTCAGAGTAATAGGCTTTGTAATTAGTGTGCTCTTTCCAGTCTTGGTGGTGTGTAGCGAATATCATATTTATACATTTTTTATTTTTATTTTCAGTCATAAAAAACATCATCATTCATTAATAAAAGTGATTACAATAGCTTTTTTCTTATTTTCTAACTCCTCAGTTAAACATTTTTTTCACAAATCTATCATTGCACCCCTATTTAAAGCTTACTAGAAAATTGTACTCACATATCATATCCTGAAAATATACCTATTTTTCTACTTGAAAATATATTAGTATAACCCCCCTTATTATTTTTGTAGTATCTCTCTCACGGTCTTAATAAGGATCATTATAACTTATACAAAATGAATATTATGTATATGTTATCCTACAAGATATCTATAGTTCCTCCATTTACTACTTAACTATGTTAATATGCGTAAAAGTGAATCATACCTCTTTCTACTATAATTCACCTTTTTGACAACATGTCTACAACCCCATTCTCTTCACGGTACACATGCATGTATGGGATCTGATGAAAGGTGTGCTCTAGAATCTAAATATGCCTAATACATGTAGTAAGAATTAATGGATTAAATTCAGAAGATCCTTGCACCCATTTTGTGACACATTTTTAGTCCCCATAAATCTTTAAAGTCTCAATACCCAACCATTTTGCACATAGTAATTTCTCCCATAGTGCAATAAGTTATGCCCGACTATTTGTGTGTATTCCTCCTCAACACCAAAAGTGGTAAAACATGCCATGTTCCATCACAATATATTCCTCGCGTCCACATTTCCTTTTCGCACACGCCGCATTAAAAAAACTAGTTGGGTGTTCCTTCATAGTGTCGATATACTTGATGATACATCTATGGAATTTTCTAATAATTGGTCCAATCTCCCTGAGGTGTGTAACATTATTTATTAGTGTTTCCCTATTATCTAGTTCTCATTGTTCAAATATATTTTTGTTTCTGCATCTCCATATTCCCCATAATATATAGAAGGTTAGTGTTGAGTGTTTCTTATGTGAGATGAACTAGGAGGATAGAAATCCCTTAATCGATCCATGTTTCCACCTACCTTTGATGTTCAGTAGTGTCATAATTAATTCCAAATAGATTTTTTGAATGGAGATATTAAAAATAGGTGATGTGTGTCCTCTATGTCTTCCAAGCATAGGGAGAAAATTACTAATCCTTGAAATCCCCTATTGATTAATATATCCCAAGTAAGCACTATGTTGTGAAGAACTCACCAATTAAAACATTTCAGCTTCATGGGAATGTCTCAATACCATGTTTTTTGATACCACTGGAGTCTTTCGTCATATGTATCTAAAGGGAATATGGAATATATGCCTTTGAATGCAATCTGTCCCTTTTTAAATGTGCCCACCAAACACATTTTATCCTCTACATCAGAGTGGAAAGTTTGAGTCTGAATTAAACAATGAATGAAATCCTTCCATTCTATACCCCTTTTCCCTAACATCCCCATAGTATCTGCATTCTACAACGTTCACATACCCAAATTGTTGTTGCGCTCAGCCACCACTTGTGAGGTGGAAGTAATACCTATATGGGATAAATGATATAGAAGTATGAATGAATGTGAATGATGGGTGTCCATACCCTTGATAGCATCCAAACCCACTTGAATCTAACGACCATCACCAATCTCTCATATCATCCCAGCAAAGAGCTATAATTTAGTTTTCATCATACTGCACCAAACGTATGGTGAACCCTTATACTACTTAGCTCTTTATCTAATCCATTGTGTAGATTCAAGATGATGAAGGTATTTCCCCTTAATGATATTTTTCCAAATACCCGTGCCATATAATACCCACAAAAGGATTTTGTGACCAATGAAATACTAAAGTGTTCTATATCCAATATACCCCATCTGCCACCTTGAATAGGTTATTCCATGGATGACAAATGGACTAGGTGATATTTCCTTCCTGCAATTTTACCTGCCCAAAGAAATCTAGCTAATATTTTATCAATCTTATGTATAATTTCCTTTGGAAATATATACAAATTCATCCAGCAAAATTAAATATTCTGTAGAACATATTTGATAAGGGTGAGTCTATCCCCAAGGGAAAACCACTTATTTTTCCAAAAGTATATTTTCTTCTCAATTTTTTTTAACAACCACTCCTAGTCTTTATTTCCATATTTTTTTGGTTTCAATGTATATTTGAGGTAATTGAATCCGTCATCTATCTTCATACTTTCAATTGAAGACATGTGGAAGAATTCCATACTAACTATTAAATCCTGTGAATCTGTAATAAGGGTTGATTTACCTTTGTTCATGTATAAACCTATAGTTGCAACAAATCCAGTAAGTATCTCATAAATCTGACTCCATTCTTTAATTTTATTATCTCCATCAACAACATACCATCCACGAACATCAAATGTGTAATATATATGTCCTATGATACGTTAATCCCTTTGATTGCAAATGAATTCAAGATAGAAACAACAATTCTGAATTAGATAAGAACTTTCATGGAAAATTTAATACTTGCGACCACATGTTTATATATTATTACTACATAAGGACCAGATAAAAGAGATATGAGGGTTTAAATTCCCTCAAAATTCTCTTTTTTTTTTCCAAAAATTGATAGAATAGTTAATCATTCATAGGCGGAACAATCAAAAGGTCAAAAATGTCAATAACTACACAAATGAAAAACCATTTACGATATTAACTCAAGCTATATTAATGAACCTATGTACACCAATCTAGACACAAATGAAATAGCTCTCATTTGTGCTGTTTGATTTTGAGTTTTGGGCAGGTCAAGCTCAAACTCAAATGACACTCACAACCTCTTAAGAACCCATATTCTCACAAAGTATGGGTACCCAACACAGAGAACTCTATAATCACCTAACCCAATAACCAAGGTGAATAGTATCGTGCCCATAAGAAGAGGATAGTTTTTCAATAATAAAATGACACTCCAACCTCTTAAGAACCCATATTATCACAAAGTATGGGTACTTAATATAGAGAACTCTGTCATCACCTAACCCAATAACCAAGGTGAATAGTAACCTGCCCATAAGAGGAGAATGGTTTTTCAATAATAAACTCACACGTGTTTAAGTTTGAAGAAAATGATGTTTTTCTATCACACGAACAAATAACTTTATCAATTGAGGAATAATTTTCATATATGCCCGCAATTATTATAAATTCCAAAAAAACAAGGAGCGCAATGCCAATTTTCCTTCACCAAATATCACAAAAGCACAACATCAAGTTTCATTTGTCCGATATTGCTATCTGTCACAGATCTTCATTAAGAGTGGACTAATATGAACAAAATTTTGTTATCATTAAGATGAATAAAATTATGTTGTCATTACAATGAACAAAATTCTACTATTACTATTATTATAATACCCTAGTATTCTAACGATGAAATTTCATATTGAAAATTAGTTATATTTAATTAATTTTTGTATGATGAGTTTATATAATATATTTGAATTGATTTTGTTCATGTTTATACATTGAGAATAAGGATTATTTATATGGTTATGTATAATTTTGAAAAATATGATTTATTAAAGAGAATATTATTGTATCTCTTGCATTTCTTCTATTTTTTTTATATATATTTAATATTTTTTTTATTAATACAATACATATTTTTGGAAAAAATTATAAACCAAGATAAAAATAAAAAATAAAATTCAATGGCTCAAGAAAATCAAGCTATTTTATTTTTAGTTCTAAAATTATAAAATTGGTGATTTTCAAATCGTTTTAGTGATGGAAGCTAGGGTTCATTAGAATTTTTAATGGTGAACCCCTGGGAACAACTTGGTCAAGAATTATTTTCCAAGAAACTTTTATTACTTTGCAAAGTCTACATAAATTAAATGTCTAGTAAACACGGATAGCATCGATCTATAATAAGCATAAAAGATACTTACTTTATAATGCATTTCATGTTGCAAAAATTTTAAAAATAAAAAAAAATAAAGAAATTATCATTTTGTTTATTATTATGAAAAAAATTATTATGTAAATTGAAACATATATACATTTAAGAAAAAAAGAACAAGATTCTTATCCATAAAATTTACTCCAACTTTACCATAAAATAACAAATTTGAATCAAACCATTTAAAATCAATGGAATAAATCAATCTATGTTAATTATATATGTATGGGGAATACGTGAGTCTCTCTTATATAAAATTAAAATTGTTATGTATCCAGGTTTGAGTTGTTTCAATATTGAAACTTTTGAGTGTTTGAAAATATCTCTCAACTAATTGGGAGGGTAAAATTTGAGTACGTTGGTTTCGCATATTTTGTATCTATCTTTGGAGGTGGAGGCATTCGCTTCAATAAGTTTTAATTTCAGAATATTTGTGAGAGTTTGTATATTGATAACTTGGAAATTAATTTAGTTATAATTTAGAAAACATATTAATTAAAATTGGAAATTATATTAGTTATAATTTAGAAAATATATTAAACTATTGAATTGTGTAAACTAATATGAATAAGCTGAGAAGTTTAAAACAACATAATACAACAAACATTTTTAGAAATTATCGAATTATATAACCTAAACTTAATATGAATAATCTGAGGAAGTTTAAAGCAACATAATATGCAACAAAATCAAATTTAAAACGTAAAATATTTTTAGAAACTATTGAATTGTGTAAACTAATATGAATAAGGAAGTTTAAACCAACAAAAGAAAACTTAAAACCCAATTAGTTTTTTAATTATCTAATCCAGTGTTACAGGTGATTCATAGGTGTTCGCTTTAATAAGCTTCAATTTCAAAATATTTGTGAGAGTTCAAATATTCATAACCTTAAGTATTTTCACTTTCATTTTATGAAAAGATTAAGAAATTCCTTACTCTTGGTCGATCTTTGTCATTCTATATTTTATGGTATCAAAAGTATATCCTTTCATTAAATGAATAAGAGGAAAGAATGACTTGATATATAATCAGTTTTTAGAGTGGTTAAATTACAATAACTAGTGATAAGTATTTGATCCAAGTTTAAATCCCTATGATTTTACCAAAAAAACATCTTTGAGAGTTGTTGTGGTTCAATTACAGTAGCTGTTACACCATTCAACTAAGTTGAATTCAATTTCACGGTCACTGATTCTCCAAAATTTCTTTTAATCATGTCAATTAATTAAGGTCCACCCATCAGAATTAGAATATTTGTGTGATGAAATAGGTGGTTTATGATTCCCAAACTCCTCATCAGTTGGATTAATCATGATATTCCATCCACCATCCATAAGAATTAGAATATTTGTGTGATGAAATAGGTGGTTTATGATTCACAAACTCTTCATCGGTTGGATTAATCACAATATTCCATCCACCATCATTACTCTCTCTTGAAGCTGATGGTTGATCATTGGGTACCACATAATCCAACTCCAATTCTTCTAACCTCTTTTTAAGTGGAAATGTACACGCTATTGAAATCAATGTGTTGGCATCCAAATAATCCTTTGGAAACCCTCTCAGAAACCGTAAGATATTCTCAAAGGGAAATTTTAATAGATCATCCTGAAATAATTTTAGCATCACCAGGCCCACTTCAAAAACTGCGCTCATCCCCTTGTAGAGAGAAACATCTCAAATGCATACAAGTAATGGAAATGACAAGTCCGTGGAGAAAGCAGTCATGAACCAACTTCTTACATGCATCGCTAGCGTGATCTTATGTTCTTCAAAATTCTTAGAAGAGAAGTGAAGCCGAGAACCAAGCTAACTAATGAATATATACTTTCTAACCATCGAAAAGAGTAGAACAAATCAAAATACCATAGAACAATGAATTCAAAAGCAATGGGAACAAATCATACAGGAATGGAAAACGATGAATTACAAGGAGGAGAACTTTATGTATGAATTGAAACAAAAAGTTTAGCAACTATGAATATTCTTGTAATAATATGAATCACTCAAACAGAGACAAGAAATAACATGAATCGATCAAACAAGAAATAACATGAATTGATCAAACATAGAAAAGCTTATACGAGTTTTGATGACCACTGAGCGGATGACGTTTCCATCTTACAATTGCTTCAAGGAAAGTGTACTAAGCACAATTATATGTCTAAGTTGAAGTTACAGAATACCATAACGCTAGAGTAACTGGACGATACGATATGCAAGCGAACAGATATGCACATCGTGTGGGTCGTTACGGTAACGAACTACCATAACTTCCTACCACAACATTTATTATAATTGTTTTTGATGATCGGATGGTGATTTTTTATTTAATCATCTAACACATCAATCAACGGTCTAAGACAGTATATGGTGGCACAAAGGGGAATTTATTTCAAAGGGAAATGCCTTACGGTGTAAAAAACTAATAAAATATTGTATTAATTAAGAAATATGATTAATTAATATTGAAAGTATTGTAAAAAAATTATAATTCATGAAAATAGAAATACTAGAAAAAAGGAAAAGAAAAATAAAGAGTTAAATAAAAGGGAAATAAAACAAAAACTAGTAACTATTAGAAATGGAAGTTACTAAACAACCCATAATATAAGACCTCAATCAATGACCTTATAAATAAATAAATTTAAATAATAATAAAAAAAATAACAAAAAATGAATTCTTAATATCAAACTATGGATAAATTTCATAAATTTTATTCAAAGACAAATTAATACGGAGTCAAAGGAAAAATTGAATGTGTTCTACTAATATTTGTAGGAGGACGAAGGCAGGAGCGACGGAAGCAGAACAAACTAGGGTTTTAGGGATGTTGCAGGGGCGATTCTCTATGGAAGGGCGACAAGGAGGGAGCTCCACACCCTTCTTCAAATAGGTTGTGACCAGCAGGGGCAAAAAACCAATGAAATATGACAGAGGCACTGCAAAGGGAAGGAACAGGAATAGTGAAGAGGAACAAGATGGATAAAAGTCAAAGGAGAACAACATTACTAAAGAAAATGAGGAAGAAGACAAGGAACAAGGAACAAAAAACAAAGCATACATGGGTCCATGTAAACCCAAAGCTGTTGTTACTCCCAGAGTTGTTTTAAATGAACCTGCTCTATAGGTGCATAAGGACCACATGCAAACTTATGCTATCATTTGTAAATTCATGGGGTTATGGCCCACTGAAAAAGCCTTACAAATGTGGATAAAATATCATTGGAAACCAAAAGGAAGCATTGACCTACACCTTGGTTCAAAGGGTTTCTTTACACTGGTATTTGCAAACATCGAAGACAAGGATAAAATTTTTGAGGGCGGGCCCTACTTTTGTGCTGCAGTGGGTCTCTATATGAGACCTTGGATCTTGAATTTTGTTCCAAAACATGAGACCTTTACTTTGGTCCCAGTTTGGGTAAGACTCTATTCTCTTCCTCTTGCTTATTGGAAAACAGAGTCCTTATCGACCATAGGAAACAAGTTAGGATGTTTTGTTAAAGCTTCTGAAGCCACTAGGAGGGGAAAGTACACTTCCTTTGCTAGAATATGTGTGGAGATGGATCTCTCTGGAGCTCTACAAGATGAGGTCATATTAGAAGTTTATGATGAAGAATGGGTGAAAATTGTGCACTACGAACATATTCCATTCAGATGTCGCAAATGCCATGAGCATGGGCACCTATTCAAGGACTTCCCTCTCACTAAAATAGAGAAAAAGAGTAAAACTACCACAATGAAAGACTCTGAAAGCTTTCACAAAGTGGAAAGCATAGGAAAAGGAAGCAAGAGGGGATCAAAGACAAAAAAATCTGATGGACAACATGTCAGTCAAAACAGGTTCCAATTCCTCGAAGGGGAGGAAGGGATTACTACTGTAGACCAGATGAAGGGAGAAGGTTTAATGGAGGAAGGGAAAGAAGAGGACAGGGAACAAACACGAAATAAAAATCAGTAGATAGAAACGATGGTGAGTGACACAGAAACAGAAATGGATCATGAGATGACCCAAAGCAAGATGGAAATGAAGGGCTAAGAACTTCGGGAGATTCTAGAGAAAGAAAATCTAGATCTAAAGGATTTCTTGATTCAAGGAACCAAAGAAGGGATAGACTCTTTACCTCAATAAGAGTTTAGCAGAGTCCAATAGTTACTTATATGGAGAACCCAAAACAAAGGGCTGGAGAGGCAAAGAAACAAGGCAAAGTAGAATAGCGAAGGGGTTAAAATGGTGAAAAACACACCAGGATTAGCACCGAGAAACCCATGAAAGAAAGGAGGCAATAAAAGGCAGAACGAGCTATTGATGGAATGTGGAAAGCTAATGATAGACTCAGGTAAGATGAAAGACCTAACTAGCTACTCTTTCACCAATCTTTAATAATGAAGTTTCCTCCTTGGAATATTAGAGGAATTGGTAGTAAAAGAATACAAAGATTGATTAGTGATATAATGAAACAAACAGCACCGGATGTGATCTTCATCTAGGAAACTAAATGTTCCATTCAAAAAATAAAAGAGATCCACAGTAAATGGCTCAATAATTATGAGTCTCTAGAAGTCAAAGTTGAGAATACAGCAGGAGGTATACTCACCCTTTGGAATCCAAAAAAATAGACATTTTAGATGCTGAGGCATCTAGAGAAACCTACCTAGTTACAAATGTTTATGGCCCCCAAAGACTGGAAACTCAAATTTCTAGATTCTCTGGAGAGCCTCAAAGATAAACATTCAGACATTTCTTGGATTTTGGGAGGTGATTTCAACATGATCAAATCACTTTTGAACAAAAAGGGTGGAACCGGAGTTCTAAACAAATACTCTCTGAATTTTCAGGCTTTTCTAAATACTACGAGGTTAGTGGATATAGCAACGGGTAATGGCTCATTTACCTGGAACAACAAAAGAGGACGATAGTCTCAGGTGGCTTCAAAAATAAACATATTTGCGATTTTAAAAGACCTTAATATGCTCAATGACAAGGAAATATCAACAAGAATTCTCCCCTTTGGAGGCTCTGATCACTGGCCGGTCCATCTGGAGGTGCAGAGTATTGCTACTCCCCAGAACACACCTTTTCGATTTGAAAACATCTGGCTTTCCCATCCAAATTTCAACAACACCATAGGCAAGTGGTGGTTAGAGGATTTGAACATTTAGGGCAAAAGCATGTTCCTTCTTCAGAAAAGACTAAAACATATCAAGCTCTAGCTGAAATATTGGAATAAGAATGAATATGGCAACATTTTTTAGGCTAAAAAAGTTGTGGAGGGCAAAATGCAGGGACTCAACCAAGCCCTTATCACAAATGGCTTCGATGTAACCAGAAATGATTAGGTTGCTAAATATAATCAAGACTGGGAGAATTTATGCAAACAGGAGAAAATATTTTGGAGGCAAAAATCTAGGGTTCAATGGCTCAAAGAAGGAGAACGTAATACCAGATGTTTCCATAGATCCATTATGGCTAATAGAACACACAACAAAATTTCACTGATCAAGGACGAGAGAGGTAATCAACACAACTCTCATGCAGAGATAGAAGTAGTTCTTGTTCAGCACTTTTGAGATATAGCCAAGGAAACCTATCGTAATAGAGAAAACTCCATCAGTGACTTCACCAAACATATTCCTAGGTTGCTATCTAGAGAAGACAATTTCAACCTTAAAAAGCCAGTTACCGAAGAAGAGGTTAGTGAAGTGCTCAAAGAAATGAAAAATGGTAAAGCACCTGGCCCAGATGTGTTCAATGTAGATTTCTTCCAAGCTTGCTAGAATATTGTAAAACATGATATTCTACATGTTGTTGAAGATTCTAGAATGAACAAAACTATTTTGAAAACTCTAAACACCTCCTTCATTGCCCTGATTCTTGAACAGGAGGCAACCCAAACTCCTGTCAAGTTTAGACCAATAGCTTTATGCAATGTGGTTTACAAGATTATCTCAAAAGTGGTGGTCAATAGACTCAAACCTCTCCTTCCTACCCTTGTTTCCATGGAACAATCTGGGTATGTGAAGGAAGACAAATTCTTAATAATATTATTCAAGCTCATGAGGTGGTTCACTCTTTGACTACCAACAGAAAGGGTGGTATGATCATGTAACTAGATATAGCCAAGGCCTATGATAAACTGAATTGGAATTATATCATGAAAGTTCTTATTGCTTTTGGGTTTGAACACAACTGGGTGAGATGGGTCCTAGCCTGGTAACTTCCTCGAGCTTCTCAATTCTAGTTAATGACTCTCCTTCTAAAAATTTTCTTCGTTCTAGAGGCCTCAGATAGGGGGACCCACTCTCTCCCTTCCTCTTCATCCTCATGATGGAAGGACTGGGTCGGCCTATCAAGCATGCTAAAGAAGTGGGTAAGATGAAAGGTCTCAAACTTTCTGATAGGAGATAGGCTTGGACTCATCAACAATTTGTGGATGACACCATGCTGCAGGGAATCCCCACAGTAAAAAAAGCTCTCGCATACAAACAAATTCTAAATAAATTTACCAAGGCTTCAGGTATGGAGGTTAATCTCTCCAAATCAATTTTTTTTTCTTCAATACTAATATTGCCATTCAGAGAAACATTGCTAAAATTCTAGGATTTCAAAGGGACTCTCTCCCCTCAAAATATTTAGGGGTTCCTCTAACTAATAAGCCGTTACACAAAACCATCTAGGAGCCAGTCATTAATAAATTGCAAGACAAAATTAAGAAATGGACTATGAGGACCTTAAACTTGGTTGGCAGGTTGGTGCTCACGAAGGTTGTTCTACAATCAATCCTAGCTTTCATGCTTTCTGCTCTCCCTGCACCTAAAGGAGTCTTGCACTTATTCATAACCATACAAAGAGATTTTATCTGGGGCAAGGGGGAAGAAAAGAAGAAATGGACCTTGGTAGCTTGGGAAAAAATCTGCAAACCTAGAAAACAAGGGCGTCTTGGTTTGTATGATCCTGAAATTTTAAGCAAAGCTCTAGGGGCTAAATTATGGTTGCGTTGGATAAAAGAACCAAAGGCTCAGTGGGCTATGATTTGGAAAGAAAAATACGCCAGATCATGCCAAAGTAACGACCATATTTGAATGGATGGAATTATTAAAGGATCTCATGTTTGGAACAAGGCCTGGGATAACAGAGGACTAGTCCAAGATAATGGGTTTTGGGAAATCACAGAGGGCAACTTATCTATATTTTGGGAAGATAAATGGCAGCAAGAACCCATTCTATTAAGTGAGGATTTGAAGGATCTTAAGGCAGAGACTGACGCTAAATGATTATACAAGGTTAAGGATTTCTAGGATCAAACCAATAGTATAGGAAAATGGAGAAATTGGAGGAAATTTGATTTTAGGGATGACAACCCCCTAAAAGATAGAGTTGAGAAGCAAATGCAAGAGTTAGATCGAATAAAAATTTTAGTGTCAGAAGGGAATGACTAGCTGAGATGGGGGATGCCTCTTCTCACAATGGAACAGGTAAAGCAAATACAGTGAGTGGTTGGATGCAAGAATCCCGTGGCTTCCCCGATACCCTGATTCTCTCGCCTTTGTTTGGAATACCATGGCTAGAGTGGTTTTGGGATGATCGCAAGCCTCGTGAGTGGGAAGCAGTTTATCCTTATTTGCAGTGATCCCACTCAGTGAACACCATGTGGTAGGGGGGCCGGATGAAATACTGCTCTGCTCACACACTAATGTTCGGCGATGTTGATTGGAGTGATATGATCATAAACCGTAGGATTTCATGAAGAGGATCTACGGTTAATATGGATTAAGCAAGTTGGTGGGTCCACAGGAGAAATTGGCAGCCGCATTACCAAGGGTTATCTGCCTGTGAACGTTATACTGGTTCGGGGGCTGTTTTCCGATGATCGTGGGCCTCGCTAGCAGTTGGTGGTATTTCCATTTTGGGAGAGATCCCTTATAGTAGGCTACACGTGGCGGCGGGGTCGGCCAAAATACCGCCCTCATCGCAAGCTAAAGTTCAACATTTTGGGCGTCGTGATATGAACCTCTATTGTCGGATCAAGAGAGGTAGATTGATGACTGTGATTGATCGTGCAAGTTGGCTAGATTGGCGGGTAGATTTTCCGCTTTTCAGTTAGGCGAATCAGTCCTCTACCATCAAATTGGGGCAGCGCACTCTTCAACATTAGTGACGTTTAAGGTAGCATGTTTAGGAGTTAGTGGGAAGTGTCAATGCTCCTCTTCTTGTCGGGAGGTTTTGGTCTCAGGCGGGAGGCTTATTGTTTTGGCTTCGTTGCAGGCTTATTCTTAGTTTTGACTTTTATAAAAACTTAGATGTAGGGTTTTCAGGGTTGGGAATTTGGCCTCGGGATCATTCACTGTTGGGGTTGGGGGTCTCTTGCTTGGTCCACAACTCCTTGTGGATAGTTGTAAATTTTGTATTGTATTAATGAATTGAGGGTACGACTCTTGCATTAGCAAAAAAAAAAAGAATGTGTTATACAAATAATAAAAGGTAATACTTTTTATCTGTTTAATAAAAATTTTGATTAAAAATATTTTATATAAATTTATATTAGAAATATACACAATATATAACATATAAATACTCTTTCATTATTAATTTGATAGAAAATTAAAAATTATTTTCTTTGATTTCGTCGAAACAATAATGGAAAATCTTGCATCATTTTGACAAGATCCTATGGGAATTTTTGGAAATAGGAGTTACAATTAGCAGCGTTTTAGGATTTTGGGTGCTCCAATGTTAGCTATAAATAGTTAGTGACAAATCTACTTTAGATAGATATAAAGTAATTGAAAGTTAAAAAAATAAAAAATATGTTTTAATATTAGGAAGATATATAATTCCTTCAATACTTAATATGTAGTTGAGACATTTAAAAATATTATTATTGACGATATGATATTCAATTCGTTATAATAAGAAAAAAACAAATAATGTGAACCATAAATAAAAAACCTTTAATGAAAATTTTTCGCATCCAATACAAACACACACATATAAAAAGAGAGATTATATTATATGGATATATAGAAAGATGAGAGAGGTTATATCCTATGAATATATGTTTATTTCTTCTGAATATGATGCGAGATCTATTAACATTTTATTGGGGAGAATAAGAATTAAAAATAAAATATTTCAAAGTCAAATAGATATATATTATATAAAAATTTTGAAACTAAAATTTCTCTTCTAGTTATAGCATCTTATTAACGTTTTACTCTAAATAATCATAAATCCATCTTAATTCCGCATCAACTAGAGCCAAAAGGAATCAAATATCTCTATATGAAAATTCTTCCTCAATTTTCTGTGACACTTTCATGAAATTTCTTTTGCACGCATTTCTATTTATATTTCTAGGAATGTAATATTATTTACTACACTTATATTTTATTTTGAAATATGAGAGTAGATACCGCATGAGTAGTACTGCTACCAATAGTCGAGAAAAAAAGTTAAGAATCAGTTATAGTCCAAGCAATGATAGTTTTGTTTGTCATGTTGGCGTCATGGTGTTAGCATTGATGTCAACAAATTTGGAGGTCTTGTCATGATAATCAGAGGCTGATGACATGTTTTGAGTTGTTTCTAATGTTTTCAAAGGCTCTAGAGGTGTCGGAGACACAATGAAGAGAAATGGAAAAGTTTTATGTAGGGAGGAGATGGTTTTGCATGAGTTAGGGCATATTATTTGGGAGTTAGTTATACATAGATAAAATATGTTGTTATCTTAGTTGGGAAGCCTACAAGATCCAAGCAATAATTTTCTATAGGATGCCTATACTATCCCAAAAAAATAGCATTATAGGGGAAATTATTATTTATGTAATAATTTTCTCTAAGATGTCTATATTATCCCAACAAAATAGCTGAAATTGTTATTTATGCATGCACATAATTTCCCTTGAGAATTTCCAAAAGCATTTTTCCAATGTTCTTTATTTTTTGGAGTTATCTTGAGTTGCTTCTCATTCTAGAAAATTATCAAGTCAATGATAATGATGATTAGTGCTTTGTATTAATTTCATATTTGATCGTTGATAAAATGTTGAAGTGCGCAGTAAAAGCTTTTAGACAGAGAGAGAATATGATCTACAATATTGTGAATATAGATTGTAGATGAAAGCTCAAATTTGGAGCATATGTTAGAGGATGATGGAGTTATAGCATATCCATGTGATTTACATGTTTGTGTTGTAGACTCTATTGATGCCAATTGTTGTTGTCATGGATGTCATAGTCTTGTTGTAGCTGTTGTTGGAAATTCTCTGGATTAGAATTAAGAATTATGATATGTTTGTGTTGGAGGGGCCTTATTATAGAGTTTATTGTTGATTTCTTGTATGGCTATTTTTTGTTTGACTTTAACGGTTATTTGTATTGATAGGCGGAAAAACAGCTACCGTGTACTAGGTCACAACACTGATTGGCCCAAAGGTTCTTTTTACAATGAAAGTAGATTCATTCTTTGAATCAGTGGGAGGTGTCGCCATTGGTGGCAGCCTCTGTTGAAGGAGATTTGGAGATTGCGGATGGACTGCCCTTGGAGGATATGTTGAAGGAGATTCGCTCTATGAAACCGCCTTTCTTTATTTGAAATTCATTCAATTTGCCGGGATTGAAATGCTCTGAGCCTGCGTTTAGGGACTTTGCCTGCTCTTCCTCCAACCACTAAATCCATGGGCAGAGGCTATACAATCCACCTTCTGGATGATCCAAAGACGCTAGCCTCGAACAGTAACATGATGATCCTGCTCCGCTGCTTGGAGCTGAGATATTGAATGCTGGTGCATCTAATCATTTTTTAATTGATTTCCTACCAATTGATCCAGTTGCGAAAGATGGGCAAACTGTTTCAGTAACAGCCGAACAGAGTTTGGTGGAAATCTGAAAAGGCCTGTTACAGAAGTTCATTGATCCAGAACAGATGACGCGATTCCCCAGTTCTGCAGAGTGAACAGTCTTGCTGAAAATGGACGTCTAAAGGTGATTAAGGAATGATGCAGAGAGACTCTTCGGAATTGACTGAAAGGGTTCTTTGGCTTCGGGCTAAGCCAAGATTGGCTTCCAGAGTAGCTTGAGAGTTCAGATGTCTCAGGATATGGTAAAAGGAGATTTTTCGGAACTTGGCCAGAATGGTTCTAATTTTCTTGAGAATGAGGGCTAAGTGGATATGCGAGGGATTCGAGAGGGAGTTCAACGCTTGAATGATAAGTCTAGAGTCACCGAAGACCGTCAGGGAGTGAATGTTCTGATTTAGAGCCAGAGAAAGCCCCTGCCACAATGCCAGAGCCTCTGCTCTGTTATTTGTTTCGAATCCAAGTCCCCAATGAAACTTGAGAAAAGTAGAGCCATTATGATTCAAGAGAACACCACCCCCACCCGCAGCCCCAGGGTTGCCTTTGGAGGCCCCGTCGAAGAAAAGACAGTGGTCATCCAGAACAGAACGCAGTTTTAGAAACTCCTGTTCTTCCAGGCGAATTTCCCACCTGGCATGGATGGAGGTTGGGGAAGTAGGATTGATTTGATAATTTGGAACAAAATATTTCAGCGAGAGCTCCTCCTCACTGTCCAGAGTCACTCCATTCCTTAATGCCAGTTTAGCATCCAATGTCTCTCCCAAGAGAGCTTTGATTTTGGAGATTACGTTGTTTGTAGTGCAGGTTTCACCCCTGAACAATCTATTGTTCCTTTCCAACCATAACTTCCAGCAGGTGTATTTAGGGATCCACATCCATACTATCTTTAGGAGGGTTTTTTTAATGAGACAGAACGAAGATAACTTGGCCCACTCATGAAGAAGATTTGGAATATTTCTTGGCAGCTCAACCTTGTCAGCCCTAGACCTCAGAACCCCCTTCCAAACAGCTTTGGAAAAAGGGAAAAGCAACATTAGATGATTAGCTGTTTCTTCCTCTGACAAACACAAAGGGCATCTGGATGGCCCTTCCATTCCACGATTTCTCAGATTATCTCTAGTGAGAATACTGTTGTGGGCTAGCATCCAGCAGAAGAAGTCTACTTTTGGGAGCGACTGAAAGGCCCAGATAAAATTCCATTGCATTGGGTCAGGAGGGACATTAGGAACAACAATCAAAATTTTGTAACTTTCAGAGACTGAGAAAGAACCGGAATGGGAGCCCCACCCTCTTTTGTCCTTGCCTGTAGCTGAAATGAGCGATTTCCCTTGGAGATGGTCTAATAGCAATGAAGCTTTAGTTTGCAAATGATGTGGAACCTCTCCCAGGTTCCATCTATCCCACCGTCTACCGGAATCCTCCGTCCAGGTGGATATGTCCCAAAGGGTTTCCATACTGTTGGACTGAAGCCAAGATTTAATATTTACAAGACCTTCTACATGGTTCAATGGCTGATCTCCTAGGATCTGGTCATCCCATATTCTGATTTTTTTCCCATTACCTGGGATCCAGTAGAGGTTAGACCTGAAATGCTCTAGAGTAGAGAGACAAAGCTTGAAAATTGGAGAACCTTTGTTGGTTTCTGGCAGTTGATCCAAACATCTCAATCGCTGACCTTGAAAATATTTCTTCCACGGGATTTTCTTACTCCAGCTAATTTTCCCAGCTACAATATTCCACAAGATTTTAGAGCCTAGTACGAGATTTTGTGCCTCCAAATCTTTCATTTGCATACCTCCTTCTAGGGATGGCCTCCTAATGGTGACCCAATTAACCAAATGAAGTCTTCTTTCATTATTTTTTCCCCCTTCCCAAAGGAATCTCCTCAGAATACCATCCATTTTACTAAGAAAGGTTTTGGGAGCAAGCAGAATGGAGTGTTGAAAAAGTGGCATACTTATTAGAACAGATTTCATAAGAATTATTTTCCCAGTAGTGTTCAGCCAGGAGGCTCCCCAGGCCTGTAGTCTAAGCTTAAGCTTGTCTAAGAGGGGCATCCAGTGGGCAACTTTAGGTATGCATTTGAAGATCGGTATCCCAAGATATTTGAAGAACTCCCAGGTCTGACAAACCTGCATCTCAAGGAGCCTAGCAATGTCAGCCAGATCTTTGACCAAGCAGTTCCAACCATTGATTGTGCTTTTTAAATAGTTTATCTTGCTGCCGGATGCCTCCTTATATATGTCCAATTCATTCTTAAAATATCTGGCCGAGATGATGCTCGCTCCCCCAAGGAGCAGAGTATCATTGGCAAATTAGGCATGGTTTATCTTTTTAACATTGTGAACCATTCTGAGGCCTGGCAGAGTGTGAACCTGTTGACAATAATCCAGCTGGAAACTAAGCACTGAGGCTTGAATAGCATAGAGGAGAGGGGACAATGGACAACCTTGTCTTAATCCCCTAGATGCATTAAAAAATTCAGTAGAGCAGCCATTTAGCAGCGGTGCTATCCAAGGAGAGGCAATGCAGGCTTTCACCCAATTTATGAAGGTTATTGAGAAGCCCATTTTCTTCATAACAGTGAACAGGAAGTCATGCCTCACCCTGTCAAATGCATTTTCCATATCAAGTTTTATCACCATTCCTTTCTCATTTCTTTGGCAACTTGAATGAACTGCCTCTTGTACCAACACAATATTATCCAGAATCTTTCTCCCTTTGATGAAGCCTCCTTGATTCTCCGGGATGATGTCCGGTAGAATATTCTTGAGACGGATGGATATGATCTTAGTAATCAGTTTATAGCTAGTATTAAACAACGAGATGGGGCGAAATCTGCTGAAATATGAAGCTCCTTTCTCTTTCGGAAGCAAAGCAAGGAAGGATGGATTGGTATTGCCTCCTATTTTAGAGCAAGATTGGGACTTCCTGACCATTCGCAGAAGGTCTTTATTGATAGTTGACCAGCAAGACTGAAGGAACCTAGCAGTGAACCCATCAGGCCCTGGCACCTTATCCGGCTCCATGCAGTCCAAGGCTTTCTTGAGCTCATCCATGCTGATTGGAGCAATCAGCATAGTGTTGACAAAGTCTTGAACGTAGAGGGGGATTAGATTAATCAGATAAGCATTGGTGTCTATAGGAGGGTCAGCAGGCGCTGAATAAAGCTCTTTGAAAAAAGTGAAGGTTGCTCTCTTGATGCCTTCAAAATCTTTAACCACTGCATCATGGGAGTGAATTTCTGAAAAAATTTTCAATTGCTTGCGAGCTTCAGCATGCTTATGGAGAAAACTGGTATTTTTGTCACTGGCCTGTAACCATAAATTTCTAGATTTTTGTCTCCAATACTCCTCTTCGTCCCTACTAGCTTTATGGAGGGGTTTTTGCAACTCAACTTCTTTTTGAAGCAGACTTTGGGTAACAGAAAATTCCTCCATTGATGATTGGAGGGCAGCAAGGTTATCTAATGATTCTTTTCTCTTATCAGTTGTAGTTTTCAAAGTTTTAGCCCGCTCCTTGAGCCTTCTGTTAAGAGCACGCAACTTTTCTTCCCACACAAAGAAAGGGGATCCCAGGACATGCCGGTTCCAGACTTCAGACACCACCTCATGGAAACCCTCTTACTGAATCCACAATGGGCTAAATCTAAAGGGAATGGGGCCAAGAAAACCATCCTTGGAGAGCTCAAGACTAATGGGTTTATGGTCGGAAGAGCAGTTAGGAAGAATTCTGGAAGAGGCCATTAGACCACTAGTAAGGAAGGAGGTTTCGACGAGGAATCTGTCCAAACGAGCAGCTATGTGGTTGGGACCTAACCTTTTGTTAGACCAACTGTATTTCCCAGATGATGGCTTGATATCCTCTAGATCCCAGCTAATCATTATATCTTCTACCCATTCTCTAGCTGGGTCCCTTACAGGAGAACCCCCTTTTTTCTCTTCAGCAGCTAGAGTAACATTCAGATCCCCTGCAATAATCATGTTTTCTGGATTGTGCAATAAAAGATAATACTGGAGCGAGTCCCGGAAAAAAAATTTCTCCGCTGGAGAGACCAGAGCATAAAGGTTGAACATACTTACTTGATGACCAGAGTCTTTGTGGAGGAGCTGAGTGAAAATCCAATGATGGCATCTTTCTTCTTGAGTTAAGTCATATTTGGAGCTGTCCCAGAAGGAGGCAATCCCACCAGAGGCGCCTCTAGCACTGACAACTCTTCATAGGCCTTTGTGCCAGAAATTTTCCCTGGATTGGAGGAGGAGAGTGTCCTCCATCTTTGTCTCCTGGATGAGAAGGATTTTAGGCAAATGCAGCCTCACAATGTCTTTCAGGGCTTCTTCTTTCAGTCTGCTACCAAATCCTCTGCAATTCCAGGAGATGTACTTCATTATTTACTGGAATGGCAAGGAGAGGCTCCTTTTGGAGCCCTGTTGTGCTTGCGCTTGGATCTGGTGTTCATCATTCCTTTGAGAGTTTTCTGGGAGCCTTGGAGAACATCCCTATAAGTTATCTCCTCTCTTTGTTTCTTCTTGGATTTCCGGACCCTAGTCGATTTGATAGGAGAGATTTGTGAATTGTCTGATTCAGAGTCTTTTTCTTCTGATTCTTCCCCTGAGTCAGAGGCAAGACTAATGTGCTCATCGTTGCCTGTGATTCCCCCTTGATCAGCTTCTGTTAGGGGAACAGTTGTTTCTTCTTCGGTTTCTTTCCCTTTCTTCGACTGATCTTCAGTTTCTTCATGGTTCTCTGAGGCATTCACCTTTTCACCTGAGGAGGGACCATCCTTTGGTACTGGTATGGTCTTGGAGTTGGTCTGGGGGTTCCCCATTGGTCTTGATTTCTTCTGCTCATTGGCCTTCGAGACAACCTTGCCCCTTTTTATTTCTTTCCATCCTTCTTCTTCGACTTGGTCCCCTGATGGGGCTTTCGGGCAGTTCCGTTGAAAGTGACTGTGCTCATGGAAGATTCTGCATTTAAATGGCACTTGCTCGTAGTCCAGCTTCTAGAAGTGGTGCCAATCTCCAACTGTAAGTTTGATGGCTTCGGGCAGACCAGCTTCCAAGTCAACTTCCACGCAAATTCTGGCACAGGTGTATTGGCCCTTGTGATCAGCTTTGTCGATGAATCTGCCCAGTCTGTTTCCTATCTTTTGCAAGGATTGAAATCTCCAGCAGTGTAATGGAAGTTTGGGGAGCCGGACCCAAACAGGAACCTCCTTTGGGACATCGACTGAAGGGTCGAAGTCATGGGTCCATTTATTCAGAAAGAGACCTTGATTTCCCAAGAAATATGGGTCGTTTCTGAACACCAGATCTCGGTCTTCCTTGGTAGTGAATTCGAAAATGAGAAAACCTCTACCGACAGCATAGCAGATCACGTTGTTGGGCAGCAGGGGCCTCTAGTTTCTTTGAACCCATTCATCAGTCGATTTGTTGTTGGCCAACGACCCATAAATTGCCCCACCAGACCTCTGTCAGCCAAGGCAAGAGCGATTTTGATAGTTTGATCTTCTGGCAAAGAGATTTCTAGGATTTCATCAAGCTTTTTGATGAACTTCAGAACGTCAGGATGGAAGAGTTTTGTCCCCTTCTATGATAGCAGTCTTCGAAATGCCTCTGTTGTTGAAGATGGTGGGGTGGGAGAGGGCTCCCCACCCCCTGGCGCACCCATGGCGGCAGAACAAACCTGGCAGCGATCGCTGACCTAACCGGATCTCGCAGAGGAGCAGAGCGTGTGCGTGTCCGATCACACACAATGTTACTTCAATTAGAACATTATTCCTTGTATGGCTGTTATTGTCGAGACATTGCTGAATTTTTGTAATTAGATTTGTTATGATGTTGATTATGTTGAGGTGATGTATTTATTATTGCTAAGATTGTGTTTCATAACTTTGGTTGTAAATTGGTTGTTGTGTTTTATATTGCATTCAACCTTATGCGCAAGGAGGATATTGTGAGTCTAGTATGAATATTGATAAAATCACACTCAGAAGTGTTTGATTGTAGAGATTGGTGGATTTAGTATGAAACATTATGAAACATGGTCCACAAAAGAGCTTGAAGGTTGCAACATTTGATGAGTAAGTGGTGGCTTGCGTATTTAGGGTGTAGTGACATCACTAAGGTAGTGGCCTAATAACTTGGGAGTGGTGCTTTCCATCTAGTGGCTTGCATATTTAGGGTGTAGCGGTATCATTAAGGTAGTGGCCTAATAACTTAGGAGTGTGGCTTCCATCTAGTAGTGGTTGGGCGAGACTTATTAGGAGTGGTGGCTTCTAGTAGGTCATGGCCTATAAAGTCAAATATGTGGTGGCTTGTAGTAGGTAGCCACTTACAAAGTCCATACAGGTAGCAGCCTAGAGAAAGTAGCGACCCACATGATTAACATGTTATGGCTTACACACAGGTGCTACCTAGCGACTATCTAAAAGAAAAAATTTATAATAATAAAATAAGAGCAAAGAAGAACATCCAATGATAGTTTTCTCTACTTGTGTTTCCACCTAATATTTTATGTCCCTTTTGTGTGATGATTCTTATTTTTTAATCAATGATTCTCTTATGTTTTATGTATTTATTTGTTGTATATGGTTACCTGTTTAGTTATATTTAGCTACTCACATGATTTATATGTTATATGATCCATTAATTTGTTGATGGTTGATTAATACATAATTTAGTAGTTATATAAATAAAGGAAAAAATTGTTAAAGGTATATTATAAGGAACAATACTGATTAACCCCTCCCTCTCACACTAGAAGGAAACGACCCTCTAGCAAAGGTTTTTGCGGAAGCCCTTATAAAAATTGACCAAATTTTATTTGCAGATGATCTACAAAATGTTTTTTAATGGTGTGTATATAATATAAAAACACACTAATGCTTTACTATAAATATAATCAATGGTACCTAATAGAACATGGTACATCCTAACATATTTGTTAAAAAGAAAATGGTGCATAAAGATAAAAGCACATTTGGGAATTATACTATTATGTAGAACCAAAAAAAGTTAAATTTACAAAAAAAATTGTCCTAAAATTAATTTTTCCTATCGAGTTCGAGTTCTATTCTGTGATATTCTGTGATGACGACCTAGTGTTAAACTAGTACGCTAAAGACCTAGTGTTAAACTAGTACGCTAAAGAACGAGTGCATACAGTATAACACACTAAGGAAGCTTAATTATAACAATGATGTGCCACCTATATATAACACAATGATGCTTACAATACTTACATCGGAAAAGGATAAAATTTTAAAAATGTCGGTCTTAAAAATTATTTTCACGATATCACTGCTATATAGACTCAAAGCGCTGATGTTATTCTTGTATTGAAATGTCCCGGTGCTTAATTAAAAAGAGCATAACTATATGGTTTTTAATTAAAAAAAAAAATAGTGTTATATTCACTCGTGTTGTTCACGTATTAAGATTCCCGGGTGTGTCTTAAAAAGAGAAATGATAGGCGGGTTTTAATTGAAAAAACAGTGTTATATTTCCACGAAGCACTAGTCCAGTTCGTGAGTTAAAACATCTTGGTGTGTCTTAACAAGAGCATTACTATAGGGTTTTTTATTTATAAAAAAATAAAAAAATGTGGTGCCATATTTCTCGATGCATCATAGAAAGAGCACTGTTAGCGGGTTTTGAGTTTTAAAAAAATGTGCTATATTCAATGAAGCGAAGCACCAATGCAGTTCATGTATTGAAACACCCCTAAGAGCACTCCTATAGGGTTTTTATTTTTTAAAAATAGTGGTGCTCTTTGAAATAGTATCTACCGGTGTTGCTAAAAGAACACACTGAAACTGGGTTAAACAAAAAAACTTATTGGTAATAAATTTCATTTTTACCATTTGTAGTGTCATAAATTTGTGAAGCACTAGTATCACTTTTGCTTTAGGTAAAAACCTTTCTCTTGGTTCTTCTCTTGCTCACCTTCCTTCAGAATGATGTTTAGTGCATGGATTTCCAATTTTCTCAAACAATGGTGAAATTTGTTTCTCTAATTTATGTGTCTAGTCTAGGTAATATCTATATTTCTCTCTAATTTAAATTTTTAATAGATTAGAATTATAAATTAACTCAAAAAATCCACTCTTTTTTATTTTTTCCTACATAGTGTTAGGCTCACAACAATCGCATTGCACCAAGTAAATTTATACGGTCCATCTCAATCGATGCGTGAATCTAGCACACCGCAGTGTTGTCGGTGTGTTTTGTGTTTTGTAAATTACAAGCCACTTAGAGAAACTATAAATTGTACATCAATGCATATATTTTAAGTTACTTCCCATGCATTTATATTTACCAAATTCACCACACACATAATATTTAAAAAATATAACTCAGTTTGTTCGAAAAGCTCAACATTCCATACCGGTGCAAAAATGTTACAAGTACCCATTGATGTGGAAGGTTGTCTCAATGCATCACTTTCAAAATGTATGTATGCGAACCAAAAGTGATTTATAAAGCACTATAGAAAATGCATTACTTTTTTTGAGCGCACCCGCCATGATTTTTTTTTCTTTTTAATTGAAGGTTATGCATCCATATTTATAACTACATTTTTCATTTAATTTTAAAAAATGAGGTTATGCATCCATATTTATAAATACATTTTTCATTTAATTTTAAAAAATGTTTTTCGCTCTCTCTGCGATTTTTGTTGCATTGTCTTCTTCTATGCACATGTCGACATAATGGGTTTTACAATAGTATGGTGATGAAGATTTAGGATTCAGAATTGAATGCATGGAACATGACACTCTGTCGCCCATTCCATTTGGAAATATTAATCTCAACCACCACTTTAAATAGAGTGACAAATAGTATGCTTGCCAATCAATTTTTGCAGATTGTGATTTTGTTTGTAATCAATTTTTGCAGGTTGCCATTTTGTTTGTGGGGAATGACAAACACCATGTTTGCCTAGTCAATCTTTGCAGGTTGCTTTTTTGTTTGTGGGGAACGACAAACACCATGTTTGCCTAGTCAACCTTTGCAGGTTGATATTTTATTTGTAGGAGAAGGATTGAAGTTCTGAGCAAAAGTACAACGTTGACCATTCAACAACACATCAGAAAATTTAAGGCATTTAATGAATTTTGGTAAATACATTTGGGCAAACATTTTCTCTACGATTTTTATCTACACTCTTGAAAACATTCAAGTTCAGAAAACCTTTTATTATGTAAGATCACCCATACTGTGTATTAATTATTTTTCTTTTGTCATGAATAATTAATGAGTCAAAATCTATGTCTTGGATGAATTTGAATGTATCTACTCTCTAATCGGGGTGTATTAATGTTTTGCAAAGTTGAGCCAGAGAAAAGGTGTAAGTGTGAGAGATTAAGTAGAAATGGTAGACCAAATTTTGATTGGGGCATGAAAGGTGAAGTGTAAACCGTGGTAAACGTTTCTTTTTATTTTTATGCATTAGAATTGAATCTAAAGTTTCATTGGGTTGCTCCAAGCTTTACTCTGTTTTGCATTTTGTGTTTTTCTTAAACTTCTGTGTGTTGTTGCGATTTACTTGCCACAACTGAAATTTTGACTTCCGCCCATTTCTGAGCCACACTCCTCTCCTCTGCCACTGTAGAAAATTTCTAAGACATTCGGCCTACTGGAAAGGGTATCTTTTCTCAAGGAAAAGTTTACTGGTTTAGTGCCAGTCGCTTGATAGCATTCACTTTCACTATTGCTGAGGGTGGTTGGGCAGAAATTGGATTTCCTCAGGTTTGGCGGTATGACAAGCTACCAAAAAGATTCGAATTAGGTGGATGTGATGGGCGAGTGGGGTTAAGAGTTTATAGTCATGGTTGTCTCTGGAGTCGCATGCGGCGGTTGAACGAAGGGCCAGGGGCTCAGGAATGGTGTGAACCGAATTTGATCTGGACGCCAGAATCACCTGACGTTTATATTTTCGGAGCAAACAGCAGTGGATAGACAATGGTATTCGACTGTGAATTGAAAACAACAATCTGTAACCCTGAGCGAAGATTAATAGCGCACAACATATTTCCGTCTCTCAAAGGCTTGCCATATCGCTCTCAAATATCGCTCTCAAAATTTTGTGTAGGACTTCGAATCCAACCATGTTTATTGGCCTTATGCAGCGATCTTGGAATTGAATAATTTAATTGATAATAAGCCACACAGGCCTTCAGCATTAATTTGTTTGCGTTCTTTATAAATTGGGCGGGTTCTCATCATTTTGTATTGAGTTGTATCATGATATATGCATGCTCTTAAATGCCACGATCCCACGGTAGATTCTCCAATTTTTCTCTTCATAAATTTGGCCGGTTTTCATCGTGTCTTATATAGGCACGCCCTTAGATGCCAGAATTCAAGGGAGATTCTCCAATTTCTCTTTAATTTAAAGATGTGTGGTTAATATTGCATATTTTTTTTTGTTTAGAATAGCGAATTAATTATGTATTTTTTTGGTTATTTATTGTATTTTTTAAATTAATTTTCTTTGAAATTTGATAGGAATTTGTATATGGTTGAATTTAGGTTTCTATGATTCAAAACAAGTTTATTGACAAAGGTTACAGGGAAAATCACATCATTATTCTTTTGTCAAATGAATGATGATGTGATTTTAACAAAAACTTTTCTGAGTTAAAAAGGAATTCATATAGTTAAATAAAATACTTCGAAAAAAAGTAACATTTCATTTTTTTAATTTAAATTTATTTATATGTTATAAATCTAGTTTAAACCATATGAAATTATAAGTTTAAATAGACAATTAACTCACCAAATTACAATTAAGAAAATCTAAATATAAAATAACAAGGGCTACATATTAGCTAGTATTTGCTACTTAGGTTAAATATAACTTAATCAAACTAAAAAACAAGAGAATGTTATTACCAAAAATTAAGAAATTATATTAACTATTATTGTTTGTACTAATATATATACACTTTAATATATTGTTTGTACTAATATATATACACTTTAATATATTTATGTGTTATATTTTTATTAATGTATATAATTTTATAATTATTTATTAAAAAGTATGTTTTTAATATACTAATAAGTCATTTTAAAATGGGAAAATATGGAGAGAAAGTAAAAGTCATAAAATGCAGCTATAGAAAAGGAAAAAAAATAAAAAACAAAAGTTAATAAAAGAAAAAATAAAAAAATTTGTAACTAATGGAAATGCGAACGTTATTAAACAAGTCATAATAAACAGCAACCAATAACCCTACAAATAAATAAATTCAAATAATAATAATAAATAAAAAAAATTAAATTACCAAATTATGAATAAACAAATAAATAAATTTAAATAATAACGAAAAAACAAAATTGAATTCCCAAAATTATAGATAAACCAATTAAATTTTCAATCACAAACAAACTAATACACCATCAAAATAAAAGTAAATACTTAATACTATTACCACCTCAAATATAATAAAATATTACTTTTTTAGCAATAAATACATAATACCATACCGGCCTGAGATATTAATGAACAAACTAATACACCATCAAAATAAAAGTAAGTACTTACTACTATTACCACCTCAAATACAATAAAATATTACTTTTTTAGCAATAAATACATAATACCATACCGGGCTGAGATATTAATGATTAAAGTATGAAATAAATCTCCGGAAATTGGATCATTAAAAATATCTTTCCAACACGTAACCAGATATGGGCTTTCAAGTTTCGCCGCAATAACAACGCAACTGCGTATAATTTTCGTCTTCCAAATCAGAGGCTTTTCGATGCTATTATTCATAAAATAGTAGTTATTAATATGAATTAATTTAAATTAAAAATTTATTAAATAAAAAGTTGAAAACCAATAAGATGAAAGGTTTAATATATAGTTAATATTAATTCTTACAATTATAATTAATATTTATTTATTTTTATCGTTTACACATATCATAATATTGTTTTTACCTAATGTATTATTTAGTTTTATTATTTACTGTATAAGAGTTAGTTTAGGATTAAAAATTGTTGTTTATTATATTTTAATTTTAGGAAACTAATTTTTGTTATATTTTATTATTATTTAAATTTATTTATTTGTAATGTGATTGGTTGATATTTTATTATGGAATGTTTTAATAATTTTTATTTTATTATTAGTTACTAATTTTTTTGTTTTCTTTTTATTTCTTTTTTATTTAATTTTTTGATTTTGATTTTGATTTTTTATTATGTTGATTTTGATATGATCAATTATAAGTTTTTCCTCCATATTTTATTAGTTGTTTTATTTTTATGATTAAACTTTTTTTTGCTAAAGCATTTTGTTTTTT
>APFE030616966.1:3708-23806 GCA_000404065.3 Pinus taeda | reverse complement strand
ATGAAGGCAGAAGATGGAACAAATAAGTATTTGCATGTGTTGAAGCAGCAACTCAGGAAGAAAATGAAGCTGCACAGATAGACAAATGAGTTGCAATAGGAACAGGAACAACAGTGGGCACAACATGCACTCATGGATGACACTGTGCCGTACAAGTTAAGGATCCATCCCAGCAATTGACATAAAGCAAACATGGTGAGGAGTGTTTTTTATCACATGCAAGGGATTCAACAACATGCATATACTTTATCACATGCATGTAATCCAACCCATTCAACACACTCACCAAGGAAAAGACAAGAAGCAAGTCCAACTGGGGTTAAACATGTACTTCGACAAGTTGATGTGCATGACCACTAACACACACTTAATTAGGTTCCTATACTACTAGTGTAACCCCTTATTGTTATTATTACAACCCCCTTATTATAGTTTTGTTCCCATGTAGTCCCCATATTGTTATTATTATGCCCCATAGAAGCCCACTATTTTTATTATTGTGCCCTTACATTATTATTGTTATGTCAGCTCATATAATATTATGACCCCTTGGACTCCTATATATATAAAGGAGGTCTTATCATTTGTATCATCCAATAATTGTTCATTTTTGTAATGTAAAGGAGGTTTCCCCCTTGAAGAGGCTTATTTCTAAGGTGTTGATCTATCTTTCCTATCCTTTTGTGAGAAGGTTTCATAACATTTGGTATCAGAGCTTTGAATTCTAGGGTTTCGCTGCTCCAAATAGGCCATCCTGGAATTTTCTCTATAATGTTTTCTCTATGAAGATTCTCAAGCTAAAAAAACCCATTTGAGAAGGAATTAGTCTGAACCTCAAGTCTGGATTTTAGATCTTGTCTCTCCATATTTTCGGAGATATGATCTGAGGAATTTAAGGTTTTTGTAAGCTCCATAATTTCATATCAAATAGGTCATCGTGGAAGTTTTGCCATAATATTGTTTCTACGAAGGCTCAGATTCTGAAATGAAAACCCATTTGAGCTTAACTCTTGGTGAAGCTCGGGTCTGAATATCAAATCTTTTCTCCCTATATGTTCAGAGATATAATCTGAGTATGTTAGGATTTTTGGAGACTCCCAAAATACATTCTAAATAGGTGACCTTGGGAACATCATCATAACTTTCTCTATAAGCAACAAATTGAAATTTCATAAGCAGTTACAAAAAAGGACAGAATGTAGTTGCCTGTGTATATTTTTCAGATCAGAAGGTTGAAACAATGACATGTGGCATGTCGTACAACTTCGCTGACTAAAATATTATATAATCAGGTCATCTTAGGAGATTGGGCATAACTCTTTCTTGGAGAATCAAATTCTGATCAAACTTGTGGGGTTAGAAAGAGGAATCAAAGGGCTACTATAGGAGAAAATATCAGAACTTAGAGGTCTAAAAGTACAGAGTTAAAATCATTTCAAGATCGAGCTCCTAAAATCAAGAAAAGGAGATATGAGGAAGTTTGATGGAAAGGATCCGGTAAATTGGATACTACAGATGGAGCAATATTTTGATCTACATAAAGTGCAACTGTTACAAAAGGTACGTATTGCATCTTCATGTTTAGAACCAGATCAATTTTTATGGTATAAAGGACTTTGTTCTCGTAAACCACTTATTACATGGCCAATTTTCATGGAGGAAATGATAGCATATTATGAGGATACAAAGAGAAACACCTTCTTTAGCCAATTGATAAATCTCAAACAAAAGTGTTCAATGGTAGAGCACATTGAGGACTTTCAAAAATTGAATATAAGGGAACATGATATTCCAGCGAAGCAAAGGATTGATGTCTCCATAGGGACTTTAAAGGATAACATTCAACATGAGGTTCGTCTTTAGGAACCTGATTCATTGGAGAATGCATTCAGGTTGGAAATAAAAGTGGAAAGAAAAACTATGGCAACAAGGAAGTCTACCCCTCACAACTATAAAGATGGAAGTGTTGTTTCTCCTAGCCTTCCAAAACCTACAAGGTTGACACCACAACAATTGGAAGAAAAAGAGCAAAAGTGCTTTGTTACAGTTGTGATAACAAATACATTAAAGGTCATAAGTGAGCTAAGAAGAAATTATTTTACATTGATTTTGAAGAGGATCAAGGAAAGGATCAAGAAACTTCAAAAGAAAAGGATATACACCAGGAACCAATCCCGGAGAAAGAAGAAATGAATCCAACCATATCTTGTAGAGAATTGGTAAGAATTACCACTCCTCAAACTCTCAAGATAGAAGGACATATCAAGAAGAAAAATGTTCAAGAAATGAAAGATCACATCGAGAAAGAAGAAATGAATCCGGCCATATCTTGTAATGCATTGGCCAAAATTACCTCTCAAACTATCAATATAGAAGGACATATCAAGAAGAAAAATGTTCAAGAAATGAAAGATCACATTGAGCATCAAGAAATGAATTCAACCATATCTTGTAATGCATTGGAGGAAATTACCACTCCTCAAACTATCAAGATAGAAGGACATATCAAGAAGAAAAGGTAATAGTGTCGATTGATTCGGGTAGTACCCATAATTTTATTCATTGTAAGATAGCCAAGGAATTGAATTGCTTCCTATATCCAGCACCAAAGTGTCAAGTGATGGTTGCAAGTGGAGTAACCATAAATTTCTCTACAAAGTGCCATAATATCAAGCTATGCATCGGAAAATATGTATTGAATATCCCAATGCTTTCCATTCCAATGGGTGGTGCTAGTTTTCTACTAGGAGTCCAATGGCTACAATATTTGGGTACGATAGCTTTTAATTTTCAAGAATTTTTCTTGAATTTTTTTTGGGAAGGAAATGAAGTTGAATTGAGGGGTATCAAAGGGAAACTGGGAAAGATAATCAACTCTAGCAGAATGACAAAGCTTCTAAATAAAGAAAAATAGGGCATACTTGCACAATTATGTTCACAAGAGGATCACATCGAAATCATGTATTTCTCCAGATCTCAAAAATGTTATGGAAAATCATTCAAAAGTATTTCAGACTCCCAAAGGCCTCTCACCTATTCATGATCATGATCATGCTATTCATTTGATTCCAGGAAGTGTTCCTCCAAATATCATGCCTTATAGATATCCATATGCCCAAAGGAGTGAGAACTCATTCAAAAGTTGCAGAAGATCCTAGTTCAAATAGTATTGCGAGAACTTGACAAGGAAGGAAAAATTATATTGGCAGCTGAAGCAATCGTAGAACTGAGAAATCCACATCTATGAAATATATCAATTTCAGAGTATCTCATCAAGTGGAAGAACTTACCTGTTGAAGATTCCACATGGGAGGACAAGAATTTATACAAAAGCATCAAGAGCTACTCAAGCATTGAGGACAACACTTTTTGAAGAAGAGGGGCATGTTAGGTCCCTACACTACTAGTGTAACCCCTTGTTGTTATTAGTACAACCCCCTTATTATGTTATTGTGCCCATGTAGTCCCCATATTGTTATTATTGTGCCCCATAGAAGCCCACTATCATTATTATTGTGCCCTTACATTATTATTGTTATGTCGACTCTAATTATATTATGACCCCTTAGACTCCTATATATAGAAAGAATGCCTTGTCATTTGTATCATCCAAGAATTGTTCATTTGTGTAATATAAAGGAGGTTTCCCCCTTGAAGAGACTGAATTCCAAGGCATTGATCTATCTTTTCTATCCTTTTCTGAGCAGGTTTCATAGCACACTTGGAGATCAGCATTGACACTATGCATCAGTGTGTTGTCGATTCAACCATACCCAAGAAGACCATGCACATGTTAGCATATGATTTGGATGAAGTGTCCAAACTAATGCACTGGTTGCAATAGAGGCAAGAGTTCACTTAAGCAATATGTCACCATGAGGTACATGCACACTATCACGAACAACCAAGCTTGGCATTAGCTCACCACCTTCACCATCACAAGCATGTCAAAGAGTTTGTCTCATCACAGTGGACCGAGTGTCAGTGATGTCTTGCAAGGCTTGCAAGGCTTGCTTAAACCATGTTGTCTCACATGAGTACATGTGCATTGTAATGTTGAGTCATGTCAAGTGTAAGTCAAGTGTCAATGGTTGGATTTAACAATCATAGAGTAGGTGAGGATTCATGAGGGTAGTAATTGTCACAAAGGGGAATGTCAAGGGTTACCCCACCCTTTGCTATAAATAGTCCCTCATAACTCATTGTAGAGGCTTTTGGTCAGCCAAGCTTCTACTCAGACTATCTTGAAGAAGGCTTGGATAGTATTGTAATGGGCCTTGGCTTCTCCACTACACGGAGCTAGTACATCTCTTTGGAGGAGCAGGCAGATGTGGCTGTAACATTCCACTCTTGGGGCTAGCAGGTTTACATGGATGTATTGTATGATTGAGACTTACAATTCTTTATATAATAAGAGCCAACACATTTTCATGTATATGTTGTTATTGTAGTTGGACTGATCTGGTTGCCTTAATGATATATGTTGTTTAACTTATGTACTTGTGTATGAACTAATTTGTATTCAATTATACGAATCTTGTTATTAATGTGTTACATATGTTGTTAATGTTGTCACTGTCCATGTCGACTACTCTGTTGGACATCAGACAGACATTTCACATGACCCTTTTTGTAACAACCATCACACTCATCTCAGACTAATCTGTGAGTGATGTACGTGTTATCTTACCTTGTATGATGTGACTTCCACATCTGAGTGGACTGCTCCACTAGAAGTTGTGCATGTCCTTTTGTGTTGTGTGTTCCTAGCCAAGTTGGGATTGATCCCTTCCAACCTGGAAATCACCTTCACCTTCTTCTCCCTTTGAAGTGTTAAAACCTCTCATACACCTTCCTTGACTCACTGCATCAGTCACACCCTTGCTATTGACAGAGTTATCTTACTTGCCTCTGTGCAACATCGCAGTCAAGGCATTACCTTACGACCCACTGCTAGGACTCCTACACCAAATGGTCTGAGATCTAATTGGGAATTCTTACCCAGGAGATCCCCTTGACATGTTGGTGGGTTCAGCACCTTCAATCGTGCCCTAGAATTTTTCAAGGTGTTGAATCCATTTATATCTTCAAAAACTAACTTTAAACAACAATAAAAACATGATATGACCAAAAATCATTTCATAATATTTTGACAAGAAAATCCAAAACTTAAGATAGTTAAACAATGCCTTTCTAAAATATAAGTTGAGATATTTTTTGATCCAGGAGGATCTTGTCAGATCAGTTGCATAGGTTCAGTTTCATCGTCAGCATTTAGCGTCTGGTGTCTTCAGCTTCGTCAGTGATGTTTATGGTTAAGGTTGTATAGTGATGTCAGTAGTTGATATGGTTTCAACAGTTCCACCAGGGTTTGGTCGTCATATGGGTTTGAATGTTACTTTGTGACAATTGGTTGTAAATGGGGTTTTTTGACACTAAAGTCTAAACCTAAGTCATTATATAAACCTATGCTTGAACCATAATGAAAAACCCTAATACACCTAAAACATTGACTTAAACCTAAGTCTAAACCCTAATACACCTAAACCCTAATCAAAACCTAAACCCATGTGTTAAAAATGAAATAAAAATCCATAACCCTAAGTCCTAAACCCATTCAGGCTATTAAAAATTTTGTAAAACATTAATAAACATTCAAAACATTAAAAAATGTGCATAACAGTCCCTAACCACAGGCTTAACCCTAACCGCGGTGAACCATGTCAGTGGACAAGGATTAACCGTCGGGGTTAACTGTGTCAGAGCCTAACCATGCGAGGAATTGACTGTAACTATTGTCATATGAGCGGTGGTGATAGCCGCCACGGTGTCGGAACCGCCGGGTTGAACATAGCACCCATAGTCACCGTAAACCTCGGCATGTGAATGTTGTACAACTTACTACGCAGTCAAGCGCCAACAGATAGTGGAACCTCCAGAGCTATAACCGTGGGTTAGTTAAATGGTGTTCACATACGTTGTCTCCTCCTTTGCCCGGTTAGCAAATGACTAACGGTTTTGAGTTTATTATAAGGTTCAAAATTGGGTTTTTTAGTTGAATGTTGTTATTTAGTTACAATAAGACCTAATAACATTAAAACTCATAACAAAAAGCCTAATTTAACCCTAGAAGTCAGCCAATTCATTCTTAAACTTGGCATGAAGGAGTTCAAATGTATTTGCAGGGTTATAAAGGCATCTTTTCTTATTGAAGATGAAGGAGAGTGGTTTGAGTTTTATGCGCAGATTTTGAAGGATATTGACTATTTTTGTTTTCAGTGTAACAAGAGCATCGGGAGTTGGAATTGGGAACCAAGTGTTGGGCATGGAATCCCCCCAAGGCATGTTTTGGGGCTTAAAGCCCAAGTTTTGACCAAATCCTTTTTGTAAAAGCTCCTTGAATTGCAGGTGCGGGGCGCGAAAGTATAATAGAGTAACAAGGTTGTCCACCCTAGTTTTTGTAATGTAATGTCGGTTGGATAAACCTACCCATGGTCCACGGACCATGGGATTGTATAAATAGAGCGAGGCTCCAAGTGTAGAAAATAACTAAGAACGAATAGAAGAAAAGCATGAGAAGTCTAAGTGATTGATTCAGAGCGTAAAGTGTGTTTGTGGGTCATAGAGTAGGAGAAAGCTCTACAGCTGAGTGCGCAGAGGCTTAGTAGTCTGCAGTTGAGTGCATAGACCCCTGCAAATGACTACATATGGTAGGTCAAGTCTGTAATCGTTGGGAGAATCAATAAAGAGAAGTTTTGCTATAATTTTGTGTATATTTTCCTGGTTTAATGTGTTAGAGTTGGTCTTGGCAGTCCTCTGTCAGAGATCAAAACTCTTTCTGCATTTTATTTTTAGGTGTCTCACTCCATCTGTTAGTGTAAGTCTTTGCAGCCTTTCTCCAGTGATCAAACATGCTCTTACAAAGTGATTTTAAGGTGTCAAGGTCAAATTTTGTCATTTCAGTGAGTCTTCAAGAAATTTGGTCACTAGGCATTAGGTCTATGGTTTGATTTTACCCTTGTCAAAGTTGTCCAAATGACATTCGATGTCACCATTCAACTAAGTGTACCATCATTCAAAGGGTTTTCATCATCATGTCAAGTTCCATTGGGTCATTTTACACCTTGTTCATGCTTCAGTTGTGCCTAGGCAAGGTTCATTTCCCTCTCCTAGGGTTTTGAAGCTAATTTCTCTTGGATGGTCAAATCATCGGAAAAGCTTTTATCCTAATGTTCATACACCTTCCCCTATCCATAATTTACCTTATTAAACACTTCCCATCACTAAAATCCCCCAAATTCCTCATTTTCACACAAACCCAAGTCTCTTGCTACAACTTCGCAATTTTCTAGGCTAGGCCTGTGTTTTGGCTTTTTGGACCCCTTCCCCTCACTAACTTTCTGAGATTCCACTTTCCCCTACTTTCTAACATCCCTCCCCACTTCCAAAAATATTCTCAAGAATTTAGAAGCCCCCTATCCCCTTCATTTCGCTTCATTTCGACAAATCCCTTGTCCCACACATCGGGATAGGTTTCACTCAAATGATGTTTTTGAGAAATAAAAGATGAATTTGAGAAAAATGAGAGAGGTTGTTTTCCAAAACAAACCAAGGAAGAAAAACCCCCTTCACATTTTACACAGGTGTCATGGTTTTAGAGAAATGTCAAAAATACAATCGCCTTGGGAGAATTGATACACCTCTAAAGTGACCTTGGGAAAATCAAATTTTATCCTAGCTTGATTGGCCAAAGGACTTGCTTGATGAGTCAGATGATAACTAGACACAAATATATTTCCAATGAGCTATCATGAGCTCAATATGGAGTTGATGAATTCATTCAAAAGTTGACTGCAACAGCACTCTGCCTTGAGGCAGCCTTACTGGGCACATTTTTACCAGTCTTGGGAGATTTGATGATAGGGCAAATAAACTCCAAATTGAAAGATTCTTGTTGGGTTGGAAAGTAGACTCAACAATATTTCCAACTAGCTATCCTGCACCCAATTTGGACACGGGAAGGCCTCCAAAACGCTTCTGCAAAAAGGCGCGGCGCACAGAGGGAGCGCGGCGCACTAGGAGAAATTTTCCAGTGTAAATATACACTGGCGCGGCGCACATGGGAGGCACGGTGCACAGGGCTAAAAGGCATAAATTTGATTGAAATATTCCTCCAAAACTACAAATTCCTCATTCCACAAAGTTTCCACAAGCAAAAAAAGTTATTGTGCTAATCAAGGTTATTGATAAACATAGCAAAGTGTTTGAGAGTGCATAGTGAGTGTTTGGAGTGAAGTTGGAGGCAGTTTCCAGGGCGCGGCGCATACACAGAGGGGTGCGACGCACACACAAGGTATGGCGCACATAGGACGTGACGCACACACAAGGCATGGCACACATAGGGTGCGGCGCACACAGAGCCACCCCACAGTGCAAATTTCAAGGGGTGCAGTGCACCAGGTTTGGCGCGGGGTGCACACCCACAAAGGGCCGAAATCGTGCCAAATTTCCTCAAGTTGCTTGTGAAACCCCTCAAATTGATAGGTAGGCTCTATATCATGGCTTTCTCATTAAATTTTATGAATGATATGGTGGTTCATGGCTATGTTTAATTGCAACAAAACTCATAAAACCAACCACAAAGAAAACACCAAAAGCCATTGTTGCTAGGGTTGCATAATTGTGGTGTTGATGCCAAGGCTCCGTTATCACCCCTCATTTTTCCCTTTCTTACCATTTTTCCATATCCCCTATCCCATTTTTTCCTATTTTCACTACCCTAAAATATTACCAAACCCCTATTCCTTATCCATCCACTCTTTGGTCAATATAAACCCCAAAACCCTACCTTATCAAAACCCCAAAACCCTACCTTATCAAATCCCCAAATCCTCCTACATATCCCTAAACAAAACTTCTCCCCATAACCCCTATTCCCATCATATTATTCCCCTCCTAATACTCCCTTTTTTTTTCATTGTTCCCCTTGGTGGCAGATATGACAACAACACCTAGTTTCACTACCATCATCAAAGGGCAGTCCAAGCACAGGCCATTTACAGCAGACATGACTTTTGATCCGTCATATGATCATGAAGAAGAGACACACAGTGATTCACCAATAGAGGTACATGCACCCAGGAGGCCTCATAGAGGTGGCAAAACATCCGTGATAACCAGCAGGCTGCCCAACGAAGCCTAAATGAGAGGACACCCATTCAGCAAGAGATAGAGGCTAATCGAGAGAATTGGCTCGAGAGGATCAACATCCACTTAGAGGAGCTATTGGTGAAAGCGAAAAAGGAAAAGTACATGCTCAGGCACATGAAAACTCATTATTGGGCACGCAATCATGTTTTCAAGGCATGAATAAGGAATTTAAAGGCAAAACTAAAGAAGGAAATAAGGAAGCAAAAGAGGCAAAGGGAGCATGATCGTCTTCAAATGTTGGCTAAAACCTCTTTACCCTAGCATGGTACTTGATGGAGAAGCTCCAGACCGAATTTCAAGAAATTTGGGGCAATTTTTGTCACGTGGAAAATTTTTGGTCACAACACAGGTTTTTTCTCCCTGTGTGACGCACCACTGGCGCGACGCTTAGGATTGGGAGCTCCAAATTGCAAATGGTTTACATTTTTGGATTCATCATGAAAAATTACGGCTACTGGTGCATGGACAAGAAATTTGGGCATGATTTGAGTCTCCAGGAGGTCAAAAACACTCAAACAATGACCTCTCTGCCCCTATTTTGACACCCAAGAAGCAGTCTTGGGAGAATGAAGTTTTGAAGGTGAAAATGAGCACCAAATTTAGAAATTCGACTTGGGTTGGAAAGTAGACAGAACAAGGTTTCCAACAAGCACACTTGGGCACAATTTGGACTCCTACAGGTACCTCAAAATAGCCTCCAATGTGGCGCGACATGTATAGATTTGGGCGCGGTGCATATAGAAAAAAAGGCTAAATCACTTCCGCTTCACAACATTTCGATTCGCGACTTTCTCCAAGTGGGCTCGCTCATCTACATTTCACTTTTTTCAGCACCTAAGGAAAAATTTAAAGTATTTTCACTAGAGGATGGCTTCTGTCCAAGTGGCAAAGGAAGGCGAGCAGTCGCCTAAGCCATTTGTCATTTTTGTAACGCTGCACCTGTAGCTAATGGTTGGCTTTCCATCTCCATTTTGTAATGATTTGAGAAACTCCCCAACCCTTCATCATTCTATTTCCTCATGGCATAGTCTATTTATTGTATGCAAACTCTTTGCGGTAGGTTGGCTTGTAATTTTTGGGAGACTGTGGGAAAGAAACTCTGTTTCTTCATTGTATATTTTGACAGAGGATTAATGAAAGGTAGTGACTCTATTTCATGAGATTCATGTGGTTGTGAATGTAGCAAATGTGTCTCTTATGTTTCATATGTATTTCGTTATGTTTCACAGTTCATTTCATATTCATTTCCAGTGAAATTTTCTAAGTTAGATAAGGTAGAATTCATTTTTATTGCTCTGCCTATGGGACAATTTCATGTTCAGTGTTCTTCTACTGTTGAAAAGGATTCATGTACTTATTCCCTTTTCACCCTCCTAATAAATCTCTCCATTCCGTGCTATTTCAAACTAAATTTCTATATTTTCCGCCTGTCTTGCCTCACGAAGTAATCTGTGCCTTTGTATTAAATTCTCTGCTCACTGCTGTCCGTTGGTCCCATACCATCCTAGAAACTCAGTCATTCATAAAAAATTGCTTTCTTGTATCCATATTTACTTACTAGCCTAAGATCAATATTTCACTGTAAGTCATCTCAAACCATTTCGTTTATCTATTCACTGAGTGTGACTCAGAGAGAGCCCTCTCCTGTTCTGGTAGGGCTAGCTACCAGAGTGAGCGTGGTTTGTGGTTACCCTGAATTTTCCTTCCTTCAGCCTGAGGCGGATTTAGGTGCTAACATAATGCATGATTGGATATAATTTGCAAGTATATTATTTATTTACTGCGTGATCATGTATGAATGTTTTGTATTGCTAATTATAACTTAAGACATTCAAATTGGTGAAGGTAATTAATTAACACTGGAAGATAAGTAGGATCTCGAGTAATAACGCAAAGTGTGACACATACCCTGGTTAGGGCTGCACGAAGGGAGAGTATCAGGTCACGAGCAACAAGAATTGTGCAAAGTGAACTATGCATAGGAACAAACAGAGAACCATTCGTACCTATCAGACATATCAAGGGTGCAGAAACCTGGTTCTAGCACCCTCCCATACTACTTCGAGTGAGAACTCAGTCTACACACCACGGACTGTTGTCGAAAGGGCCAGTAGTATAGGGATTTGTTTGGCTACATAACTCCAAACCTAGGTCAGGCCCCAACAAGTCAACAAATGGTTCCATTGCTGGCACTGAGATCTGCATAGAGATGTCTAATGTCGTATCACTGGAATCCAACAAAGAAAGGAATTGAAGATTGGTTGGATAGAAAGATTCATGAGTTCACGGTGTAGGAAAAAAGGAATTCACGATTATCAAAGGAAGAGTGGTTAGACTGCTACTTGTATACAAAGATCCACGAAATTTTCTTTGCATCCTTCCCCACTGAATTGTACTAGTGGATTGCGAAGCTAATAGATAGACAAGGAAGGTGCAAACTCGAAAAACCTATTGTGCGGACTCCAGAATTGGTGCGTAGACTGAAAGCATTAGAAGATAAGATCATGCACATTGTCAATCACTGGCTCGATCAAATCATAGGAGGATTCATCACCAAATTTGCAGTAGATACTTCAATCAACTATAGCAAGGTAGAAAAACACTTCCTCAAGGGACTGCGAGGTAAGTACATCAAATCTTTGAAAACTTGGATTAAATTTTTACTGTGTGAAAAGTGGGTTATGCAAATAAATTGATGTCTAGGGCTATGCATAGTGGGAGAATCTACATGAACGAAGGTAGCACAGAACTAGAGACTAGCCCCTTGGTTTCACCTGTGTGAGGTAGTGAAGAAGAGCTCACGAAGGTATTGCCAAGAAGTGTGATCAATATGATAAGACAAAGAATTCTATGCATACTACCCCCACCCACACCACCACCAGTTTCACCATATTCACCCCCGTCTTCGCCCATACCACCTCTGCCACCACCACGAAGCAATATGGCAAGCACGATAAAGATACCAATGTTCAAGGGAGTAGGGAAGGAAGATCTGGACCAGTTTGGTTTGTGATAAAAGTTGTATGGGAAGCATAGGGTGTCACGGAAAACAATATAAAGAAGGCAATGTTGGTTAGCTCTCTATAGGATCACACACTGACTTGTTACCTTAAGCATTCTAGAGACAATCCGAATGCGGGGATTGCGGATATCCAAGTGGCACTAAACAAAGAATTTAACGGGCCAAAGTTAGAAGCACAAATGATCATTGGATTCAAGGAATCACAATGCTACCAAGCAAGACCCGTGGGAGTTGGATCCAAGACTGAAGTGCACAATTCGCGAAGTGAGCATGACATTAACAGATGGGAAACACCACAAATGGTTCGTAGCATTGTTAATGCCACATATACATAACATGTTGTCGCAACAAAGGCTAACTACTCAAGCTAAGGCTTTGGAGATCACGATGATATTGCATGAGACTCTAATACAAGATCCTAACCTAGGAGTTCAACAGATTCATGTGTAGTTGAAAAATTTGTGCCTAGAGATGCAGAGGTTGAAACAAGACAGGAAAACCTGCCTAGAGATGCACGATGAGGTATGGCGCATAAAATGCAAGGGCCAGGGGCATGATAAGGATCACTGCCAGGTGTGCGTGAATTACCTTGCGGGAGGAGGGCCAATGCCATTAAGACCAGAGGCATAATCAGGACTAAGCACGGCGCTTGCACTATGGTGCATGATTTTTCAAATAGGAGGAAAGCATGCAATAGATAATTTCCATCTATTACATAAGTATACACACAATTCACAGCAGTTATTCTGTAATTTCTGTAGGTCGATAGGACATGATGAGTGCACCTATTGAAGTTATGAACTGATGGGTGATCGAACTCCTACCTATAGAGTTCAGTTTGAAAAATAGGCCCTCGATCAAAACATAGGAATGGCGCACACTGGATTTCAGGGCCGAGGTGGAGGGGGCCTAGGAAGTGGTCATGAATAACTGATATGTTACAATTACGGAGGGCCAGGTAATTATGCCCACGATTGTACGAATCCAGTGTGACCGTCATGCTTGTATTGTATGTTGTTTGACCATGAGACAGAGGATTTTCCCACACTAATAGCGAGGTTACGCGATAAAGGAGTACTCCAACCTCCCCTAACTCAGAACCTACAAATGATGAGGTCTGAGCCCTGTGAGGAAGAACCTAATGTAAATATCATGCTCCAGAGTGGTATTATGACAAGGGATGACAAAGGCAAGCAATATGACGAAAGCACCTGGGTTCACAAGGCTCCAACAAAGGAACCAAAATTTGATTTGAAGCATGCTAAGGATCCCTTCATGGAAGCTAAGAGGAGCTTCGTTGATGCCTCCACTCCAGGAAGTAAAGATAGACTGGAGTTGGAAATGGACCCATCGATGCTCACTATGTTCTTGAAGACCACGCCAAGAGAACCACGCGTAGTCCGGAAGCTCGGGAAGCACACGATCCGAACAGGAAGGGAAATGAGATTGACCATGCAAATCGGGGAATATGAGATGGACCAAGTGATTCTAGCTCTAGGATCAGACGCAAACGTCCTACTAAAGCAGACATAGGAGTGCATGGGTAGGCCTGCATTGCAATGGTCTCCTATCCAACTGCGGATGGAAAACCCGCAAAAGATCCTACCTATGGGGAGATTGTAGGGAATCATAGTAGATATCGAAGGAGCAACTGTGCTCGCAAATTTCGAAGTGATAGAGATTGTTGATGAAAATATTCCCTACCACATGCTATTAGGAATAGATTGGGCCACTGACATGAATGGAGTGATAAATCTAAAGAATCGGAATATGATCTTTGAGAAAAAGTCTTTGCACGTAGTTGTACCTTTAGACCCTGCAGAGGGATCGTGCTACATGGAGCTAGTCCGCGACTACGATGGCGATGATTACTTGGATTGTATCTACAAGATAACTGTGCAGCAATAGGACTAGGTAAATCCAACTGCGGATGGCTGAATCTCATGGGAGCATGAAAGCTCCTACAATTTGATTCTAATGAGGAGATAGAACGATGGCAGAACTAGTTATATGAGGTAACCATGCTCAATTGTAACATGATTATAAGATCGTTGCATTGCGTAGAAAAAGAGGTAAGACACCTACCTACATATGATGGGTTAAGCGAGGTGGATGACTTCCTGAAAAAATTTGAAAGAGAAGTACCGGATCAACAACGTTTCGACGCTCTAAAATGGGTACTGCAAGCTACACCTACAAGATGGTGGGGTACGCACCAAGGAAGTTCTTAGGACTGGCACGAATGTAGAAGGATGATGTGCATGTGGTTTGAGAAGCCTCATATGTGATTGAAAGAAAATTATGATGGACAGGATGATCCACGTTTACACCTCGCAAAATGAACAAAGGTCTATGGGGAAGAGCCACAACTTGAGTGGGTGCACTTGTTCTATCATACCCTGGATATTATACCCATGAATTGGTATATAGGAACGGAGCTTCACCATGGCACGGACGAATGGGATATCTTGCATGAAGGATTCCTGTAACCTTCACGTTTGAGGATCGTTGGTGGGATATTGTTGATGATGGGCTACAAGCAATAAAATTAGTTATCTTTAAAATACCTTGACGGCCAATGGAAGTGCTTCAGCCTGAATGGGCGACCCAGCTAAGCTGCATGCTGGAGTGTTACAATGTAAGCAATGAAGAAGACGATGAAGGTCCATGAAAAGTTAACATCCCGGAAATTGAAGGCTATCGCAAGGTTCAAGGGCTATTGATTAAAGACCCTGACATTACTGTGCCAGTAAAGACAAAGCAGGTAAACATTGGTACGAAGGTTGAACTGAAGTATGCAATGCTCAGCGACTACTGGGATGATGCCATGATGGATAAGATCATTGAGTTACTCCGTGAGTACCAAGACTTATTCCCAACCAAGATCACAGACTTAAAGGGGATCATTAGCGATTTAGGGCTGATGAATATCACCCTAAAACCCGACGCGAAGCCAGTCAAGCAAAGGACTTACAAATTGAATCTGAAGTACAAGGAAAAGGTTCATGTAGAACTAGACAAAATGCTCGAAACTAGAATCATTGAGCCAGTGGAAGAATCTGACTAAGTAAGCCCTATGGTAGTGCAGGACAAGAAGCAGAAAGGTGAGATAAGAATATGCATGAACCTCGGGAAATTGAATGATGCCTGTGTACATGACCCATTCCTGACTCCATTCACAGATGAAGTATTGGAAAATGTCAGCGGGCAAGAAGCATATTCTTTTACTGATGGGTTCTCAAGGTACCACTAGATCAAAATCGTGTGAGAAGACAGGAGCAATACCACATTTGCGACTGAGTGGGTTGCTTTCATACATCGTTATGTCGTTTGGGTTAAAGAACACATCGGCCATCTTTTCGCACATAGTTTTTGCATCATTCAAAGAATATATCCACAAATTCTTGGAGGTCTATCTGGATTATTGGACTGTATTTGGCTTGGTTAAGCACCATGTAGCGAGCTTACACTTGATGTTGGATGCTTGCCGATGACACCAAATTGAGCTGAACCTCAAAAATTGTATGTTCATTATTCCCTTTGGGAACCTATTGGGACATGTGGTCTACAAACAGGGACTAATGGTAGACCCCACAAAGATTGCAATAATTCTGAATTTGGAAGCACCACAAAGTGTTGAACAGTTGCGCACTACCTTGGGACATACTGGGTACTACAGGAAGTTCATCAAAGGCTATGCCCAAATCATGGCGCCAATGGAAAAACTATTGAAAAAGGATGTCATGTTTTGCTGGAATGATGATTGCATGAAGAGCCTGCATGTACTAAAAGAGAAATTGGCCTCTGCCCTAATCCTGGTCTTCCCAATATGGGATGTGGAGTTTCATGTCCATGTTGATGTGTCATGTATAGTGCTGGGAGTGGTGCTAACATAAGGGGGTGGAGAGGGATTGGATCACCCTATCACGTTCGCAAGTCACAGGTTATCCAAAGCAAAAAAGAACTATTCCACACCCGAATGCGAGGGGTTAGCTATGGTATGCATGCTTCAAAAACACCAGCACTATTTTCTAGGAGGACATTTCAAGATGTATACAAACCATTCCGTGCTAAAATACTTGGTTAAGAAGCCTGTGTTGGGGGGGCGCATATGCAAGTGGCTCTTATTTTTCGAAGAATATGACTTTGAGGTTGTGGTGAAGCCTGGATGCCTAAACGCGAGACCAGATCACTTGTCGCATATTGAGACGGGAGAGGAACCTACTAGCTGGGAGGAAGGATTACTTGATGCACAACGCTTTGCTGTGCGCGTAACGGACAGACACTTTGAAGATATAATCCACTTCTTGACAACGGGGACTACATCGAAGGAATACCCATCCAGCAGAAGAAGGAACTGGTGGCGAGCACGACTTATTTTTCTATCATCGCGGGGCACCTATACAACATGGGAAATGATGAGATACTGCGAAGGTACCTACCTGAATTTGAGCGAAGTCAGATTCTCGCGGAAGTGCATGGGGGCACTCAAGAGGACACTATGCAGGATGAGTGACCAAACAAAATATTCTCTACGCAGGGTTATGGTGGCCAACCCTTCATCAGGATTCAAAAGCACACTGTAAGGCCTGTGATATATGTCAAAGGATAGGTAGACCATTACAGAGGAACGAGATTTCTTTGAATCCACAAATGATGCTCTAGCCCTTCGAAAAGTGGGCAATCGACTTTGTAGGACCTATCAAATGCTAGGGAAAAACAGGCACGCGATACATTATCACCGTGATAGAGTACCTGACTCGTTTGGTGGAAGGGCAGCCAGTCAAAGAATGCATGGCCACCACGGCTGTGAATTTTTTGTTTGAACACGTATTGACTTTATTTGGTTGTCCAAAAATATTAATGAGTGATCACGGTATGGATTTCCTGAATGAAACCATCAACACACTAACAGAAGAGTTCTAGGTGTATCATCAGAAAGGCACACTTATCACCCACAAGCTAATGGGACAGTAGAAGCACTCAACAAAATACTTGAGACTGCGCTAACCAAAGTATGCAATGCACAGCAGAGCGATTGGGACTTGCACGTACCTACAGTACTATGGGCTTATAGGACAACGTGCAAGAAACTTATAGGACAGACACCTTTTTGGTTGGTTTATGGCATGGAAGCTATCATGCCAATGGAATATATTTTACCTAGTTTATGCATAGTAGCACTCACAAGTATGATGGACTGTGAAGCCCTAGAAGAGAGGCTTACGCAGTTGGAAGAGCTTGAGGAGGAACTGTTTCTAGCTGGCTTTCATCAACAGGTGAAAAAGTAGCATGAGAAGGCCTAGCATGATCGCCATATTAAGTTGTGCACCTTCAAGGTAAATGATTTAGTGTTGCTGTATGATAGTAAGTTTGATAAATTCGTGGGAAAGTTCAAAATGCATTGGCAAGGACCATACGTTGTTAAAGAGGTCATAGATGGAGTCCTGGTATAGCTATTCAAACTAAATGGAGAGCCTTTCCCAGGCAAAGTGAATGGTAGCCGCTTGAAGCCCTACATGGGTGACCCGGCTATTTGACTAGCCAGCAGAAGCATAGTCTTCGCACTCCAAGGATCTAGACAAAGGTACGGGATTATAAACAAATGCAATGGATACAGGCACATATTCAGAGAAATAACTCTGACACTGCGGTCTTGGAACAACGTATGCAGCAGATCCAGCATCCAGCAACTCAGTGTGCTGCTGACCTTGCCATAGTTTGAGAACAGTTGGAGAGACTCCACACAAAGATCTTCACACCAACAAAGTGACTCGAGGGTGAGTCACAATGTTTTTGTTAGGGGCATGTTGGGCATGGAATCCCCCCAAGGCATGTTTTGGGGCTTAAAGCCCACGTTTTGACCAAATCCTTTTTTTAAAAGCTCTATTAATTGCGGGCGTGGGGCACGAAAGTATAATAGTGTCATAGGGTTTTCCACCATAGTTTTTGTAATGTAATGTCAGCTAGATAGACCTACCCATGGTCCACACACCATGGGTTTGTATAAATAGAGTGAGGCTCTAAGTGTAGAAAATAACAAAGAATGAATAGAACAAAAGCATGAGAAGTATAAGTGATTGAGTCGAAGTGTAAAGTGTGTTTGTGGGTCGTAGAGTAGGAGAGGGCTCTATAGCTGAGTGTACAGAGGCCTAGTAGTCCGCAGCTGAGTGTGCAGGGTAGGTTGAGTCTATAACCATTGGGAGAATCAATGAAGAGAAGTTTTGTTATAATTCTGTGTATATTTTCCTGGTTTAATGCATGATTGGATATAATTTGAAAGTATACTGTTTATTTATTGCGCAATCATGTATGAATGTTTTGTATTGCTAGTTATAACGTAAGACATTCAAGTAGGTGAAGTTAATTAATTAACACTGGAAGATAAGTAGGATCTTGGGTAATAGCGCAGAGCATGGCACAACCCCTAGTTAGGGTTGCATGAAGGCAGAGTATCAGGCCATGAGGAACGGGAAGTGCGTGAAGCAATCTACGCACATGAACAAACAAAGAACCAATCGTACCTATAAAACATCTCAAGGGTGTGGAAACCTGGTTCTATCACCCTCCCATACTACTTTGGGTGAGACCTCAGTCCGCACACCTTGGATATTTGCCGAAAGGGCCAGTAGTACAAGGATTTGTTTGGTTACTTAACTCCGAACCTGGGTCATGCCCCAACAAGCCAACACCAAGACAGGCATTGGAAAGCTAATTTAGAGAGATTTCTTTTAACGATGACCATAAGTGCCTGTGTACACTATCAGTCTGGTCAATTTGTTGTGTACTCAATCTCCTCGGATTTAATCCTAATAAAGCGGTCGCCCATCTTGAAAGCAGACCCAGAGACGTAGTCCATTAGGGACGAAATCCGTAATAAATCTTGCTTTATGGAATCGATGTGTTTTTGTTGATTTTCACTTCTATTTTACATCTTTCTTATGCTTATCAGTTGTTGTAAAGTATTTCTTCTCAAGCAATTCTCACGGCTTAAGCATTTTAAGTTAACATTTAGTTCATTGTTGGCATAATCAATTCTACTTCAGTTTAAACATATGATCATTTCAGATCATATAATTTAGTATCAGAGCAGGTTGCATTTGTAGAATTTTTCCATTGAATGTAAACCAGGTGAAAGTCAGAACGTGGAGAAGGAATCCTCGAGGAGATTGATCCATAGATTGGAAAGAGAATAGTCACTCATAAGTTGACCATGATAGGATCTGATGCAGGTGAAACACCAGAGACTAAGATGAGTGATGAACAATTTCAATAAGCATTCTTGAGTAGGCAGCATATGTATATATGAGGATAAGAAGACGAGAGATGCAGCTTCTTCTTCAACGACATCGAAGAAGGAAAAAGGTAAAGGCAAGGCTAATAAACCACCTTCACCCTCATCATCTCCATCATCATCATTTTCTTCTTCTTCTTTTTCCAGTGCAGAATATGTAACAGAAAAGAAACCTAAGAAAACATCTCTTTTAAAACTTGATGTAAAATTTGAGTTACCTATTTATGATGGTGAAATGAATCCTGAAAAGCTAGATAACTGGATTAAGCAGTTGGAAGTGTAATGTCATATTCAAAACATTTCTAATGATAAAACAAAAATTCAATTAGCAACACTTAGAATGGGGGTGGGAAATCTTTAATCTTCTGGGAAAGTAAAACTTAGATAGATGTAAAGTGGAAAGGTGATGTCATCTCTTCATGGCCTAAGGTTTTAGAATCTCCTAGGAAACAATTCAATCCTTTAGGATACATGCAGCAAGTTGTTATTGATTGGCAACATTTGAGGCAAGGTAAAGGGAAAAGTGCTTAAGAGTTTAATCAGGAGTTCAGAAAGAAAGCATTGGTGCTTGG